>PVHP010011364.1:33102-45411 GCA_004024765.1 Zapus hudsonius | reverse complement strand
GCATCTGCACCTCTCCCTGGCTTGCCATGTACCTCTGCATCTCTGCCTTCTCGGGGGTCTGCAGTTCTCCCAGGCTCCCCATCGACCCCTGCATCTCTGCCTACTGGGGGGTGTGCGCCTCTCCCGGGCTCCCCACCGACCCCTGCAGCCCTGCCTACTCGGGCATCTGCACCTCTCCCTGGCTTGCCATGTACCTCTGTATCTCTGCCTTCTCGGGGGTCTGCAGCTCTCCCGGGCTCCCCATCGACCCCTGCATCTCTGCCTACTGGGGGGTCTGCGCCTCTCCCGGGCTCCCCACCGACCCCTGCAGCCCTGCTCTGTGCCCGGGGTCTGCGCCTCTCCCGGGCTCCCGCTCTGCGTCCCTGCCTGCGCCCAAGCAGCCCTGCTCCTCTCCGGCTGGGGGCCTCCCCATCGCCATTCTCCCAGCTCTTCTCACCCTCTGCCTCACTGGTCCCAACCTGCTGTCTGGGAATGACCCCAGTCACCTTGAGTTAGGGCCCACCTAGGTGACCTATTGTTCCCCAGGCACGTCATGGCTGAAAGTACAACTTTGAGGATGACTTTCCGCAACCCAGCTGCACCTAACTTCTGTTCCGTGGAGCCCAGGGCCTTGCATAGCCCCGGGTCTCCCGTACCTCCTCCTGTCCCCCCTTATTTTCACTCCTGGAGCTTTTAGCCCAGGCCTTGCATCATGGTGTTGATCGGCTAGCCTGTCTTAGAACTCATCACCAAGACCTTCCCCGCCCGAGATAGCGTAACTTCTGTTAAAGCATCTGTTAATGTCACACATTAAACTCTAAATTCATTTCTTCACTGTCCAGCTTAACAGGAACCTTGACTCTCCCGTCCACTCCTGCATCCCTACACACAGCATAGTTGTAAATGAGTGAACTGATGGAAGTAAATGGACTGGTTTTGTCTTTTCGAGGTAGGGTCTCACTCTAGCCCAGGCTGACCTAGAATTCACTATGTAGTCTCAGGGTGGCCTTGAACTCTCGGTGATCGTCCTACCTCTGCCTCCCTAGTGCTGGGACTAAAGGCATGAGCCACCATGGGTAAATGAACTTTTAACATGTTACTATGCTACTTGTTTTTTTTTAGATCTTGGGAACCAGCAGGACTTTGACATATATCCAAGAACATTCTGTCGTGGACCCGACTGAAAGGAAGATGGAACTCTGTTCCACCAATGTAAGCAATGGCCTGAGATGAGAAAGGTGCTTGATATTTCTCAGTAAAGATGCCTTCACTGAATTATTTTGTTTTTTGAGGTAGGGTCTTGCTGTAGCCCAGGCTGACTTGGAATTCACTATGTAGTCTCAGGGTGGCCCCAGACTCCTGCCAATCCTCCTACCTCTGCCTCCCTGGGATTACTACAGGTATGTGCCAACACGACCTACCTTGAGAAAAACAAAAGAACTAAATCCTGGTGTTCTATTGCCCAACTGGGTGACTGCACCTAACACTAGTGTGTTTTATATGTGTGTGTCCTTATGTGTGTAGGTGCATGTGTATGTTGGGACCAGAGGCTAACCTTAGGTGTTATCTCAGAAACGTTCTCATTGGCCTGGAGTGACTGGTGAGCTCCAAGGATCCATCTCTCTCTGCCTCCAGCACTGGGATCCCAGGCACACGCCACTATGCTGGCATTTTACATGGGTACTGGGGATTGAACTCAGGTTCTCATGCTTACAGGGTCAGCAGTTTACCCTCTAAACTATCTCCCCGGCCCTGGGTTGTATAGTTATTTTATTATTTATTTAGTTATTTTGCTTTTTCAAGGTAGGACCTCTCTCTAGCTCAAGCTGACCTGGAATTCTCTATGTAGTCTCAGGGGCCTCAAACTCACAGCGATCCTCCTACCTCTGCCTCCCCGAGTGCTGGATCAAAGGTGTGCACCACCACACTTGACTTGTGTCATATATTTAAAAGAGCTAGAAGAAAAGATTTTGAATGGCTTTACTGCGAAGACATGATACATGTTTAAGGAGATAGATATGCTTACCCAGGTTTGAATGTTACATAGTGTATACATACATCATTTCATAGTGCCCCATACATACGTGCAGTTTTCATGCATCACTAAAACCAGGAATAAAATGCATCTGTCATTGAATTACCACAGTGCATAAGCAGCAGGCAGATCAAGCAATAGAAAGAGACCACCCCCCTGTAGTCCCATAGACTGCCCTGAGTTCCAACGGCCTAGATGACTTTAAGGGGTGCTTGTTTCTGTTTTGTTTTGAGACAGGGTCTTAACCAGGCTGGTCGCAAACTTATAAGCTTAAGTGAACTTCCTGCCTCAGTCTCCAGAGACCCAGCACTTCAGCCTGGGGTTATAGGTGCATGTCACTACTCCCTGACAGGTGACCTTGTTTGTTTGTTTGTTTGTTTGTTTATTCTGTGTTTGAGATTGAGTCCAGGGCCTGTGTGAACCAGGTAAGGTTTGACCACTTAGCTACATCCCCAGTGCTTAGTGATTATGGCCAAAGGCACTTCCCCCTTTATTCTTCTCTCATTTCCCTCAATTGAAAAAGATATATATGTATATATGTTGGATGAGGGTCAGAGGTAGAGGGCTTACCGAGCAATAAGGGACCCCGAGTTTGATGCCCGACACTGAAAACAAAAAGTGTGTGTCTATGTATGTATGTATGTATGTATGTGTGTGTGTATGTATGTATGTCCTTCTGCTTTGCAGGCAAACACCTTAACTGCTAAGCCATCTTTCCAGCCCAATATTACTTATTTTTAACAAACATCAAAATTGGCTGTTTTGGAAATCTCAATATTCCCTGTATATAGAATTTCCTTCCTCAGACATCCCCTTCCTGTGGGCCACCTGCCTTGTCCCCACACTATGACAATGGTTTGAGTCATTGGTCATTTATTGGTTCCACCAATGGTACCAAGTGCCCACCCTGTGCTGAGGTATGGAATACAGGAGCTAAGAGATGCTCCTGCCCTCAGTGACATGTCACTCACAGGTAGGCGCTAACCAAGGTTTATACAATATGCAGACTTACATCAAAATATCGAACATGCTGGGTGTGGTGGTGCAGACCTTTAGTCCCAGCACTTGGGAGGCAGAGGTAGGAGGATCACCGTGAGTTCAAGGCCACCCAGAGACTAAATAGTGAATTCCAGGTCAGCCTCACATAGAGTGAGACCCTATATTGAAAAACCAAAAAAAAAGGGGGGGGGCTGGAGAGATGGCTTAGTGGTTAAGGTGCTTACCTGCAGTGTCTAACGACCCAGTACCCACATAGAGCCAGATTCACAGGTGGCACATGTGTTTGGAGTTGTTTTGCAGTGGCTGGAGGTCCTGGCATGCCCATTCTCTCTTTTCTCTTTCTCTGCTTGCAAGTAAATAAAATGGTTTTTTTTTATATTTTATTTATTCATTTTTCAAGCAGAGAGAGAGAGAGAGAGAGAGAGAGAGAGAGAGAGAGAGAGAGAGAGAGAGAGAACACCAGGGCCACCACCTGTGGGTCTGGCTTATGTGGGTATTGGGGAATTGAACCTAGGGCCTTAAGCACTGGAGGCACCATGGAGCCATCGCTCCAACCCTAAAATGTTTTTAAAAATGCTTTTAAAAAGACAATATAATGTAAATAAGAAATAGTACTGGGGAGATGGCTTTGAGGTTAAAGGAACTTGCTTGCAAAGCCTGTTGACCTGAGTTCAGTTCCCCAGCACTCACATAAAGCCAGATGCAAGAAATGGCAGTTTATGTCTGGCATTTGTTTGCAAACAAGAGACCCTGGTGCACCTATACACACAAATAGATAAATAAATATTATTTACAAAGAAGTTAGCTTGTTTACAAGAAGTGAAGCTTGAGGAGACAAGGCCTCCACACTGTGTGCATCCTGGGGCCCATCTCATCCAGTCCCCAAACCATGCTTGGGCATGGGGGGGGGTGGCCTGGACACTCTTGATAGGTCTGGCAGCGTGCAGGTACTTAAAGGCACTCCCTGCACAGCTGTGGGAAGAAGGGTGTGGGGAGAGAATGCATGACTCCAGCCCAAAGGAGCAGCAAGGTTGCTCCTAGGACACAGTATGGTGCTCCTTAGGCCTAAGTGTTTCCCTTCTGACTCTTGCTTAAATCCTAATCTGGGTATGGAAGGGTTTGGGAAGTCATGTAACATAACCAGAACCTAAAGCCGGTGTTTTTTTTAAAGATCACACTCACGAATCTGGTATCTGTGAATGAGAGGTTGGTGTACAGACCTCATCCAGAGAACCCTGACAAGTGAGTCATCTCCCTGACCAGCGGGCGAGGGCAAATGGAGCCCCTCGGAGCTGCTCAGCCCTTGGCCTCTGGTTTGTCTGCAGAACCATGCTTACCCAGGAAGCCATCATCACCGTGAAGGGGATTAGCCTGGGGAGCTACCTGGAAAGTCTCATGGCCAGCACCATATCCTCCAATGCAAAGAAGGTATGCACCTCGTCCTGCCTGCTCTGTGCTCATGTGCCAGGTGAGGAGGTGGTGGGACTAGAACCCAGGTCTTCCTGAGGACCTGGATCTCTAGCTGGCTAACTCAGCACCTACATGCTTCTACAGTCCTGTTCCAAACTGGCGAAGATGAGTTGGGATCTGAGAGGAGAGGCCTCTGTGGATTTAGTCTAGTCAGAAATAGAAAAGAGCCAGGCTAACCATTTTTTTTTTATATTTCATTCATTTTAGACAGAGAGACATTGAGTATGGACATGCCAGGGTCTCCTGCACACTGCAAATGAACTCCAGATGCATGTGCCGCTTTGTGTATCTGGCTATACGTGGGTGCTGGGGAATTAACCCTGGGCCATCAGGGTTTACAAGCAAGCCCCTTGTAACCTTGACAACTGAGCCATCTCTCCAGCCCCGTCCCCAACCCCCAGTTTTTTTTTTTTTTTAAGAAAATTCCAGATTTGAGAAATACGTGCTGTAGCCTCGCTCATTTCAAGGGAAGTAACAACAGAGCTTTGTCCACAGGAGCTCTTCCAGGAAAAGGCAGAAGCCTATGGCGTGTTTCCAAGTACTTGGCCTAGAGCAAGAGCCCGAGCGCAGCCTCTAAACACTGTAGGAAGGGGGACATGGTGGGGCTGAAGCACTTTAGGACTTCTATGAGAAAAACAAACACAGATGAACTCACTGCAGCCAGGGTGGCTTTCCTTAGTTCCTTTTGTGAAAGCTTGTTGTGTTGAAGGCTTGAAGCTGAGTCATTGCCTGTCCCTGGCATGTGACACACGTCATCTTTGTGGCCTCTATCCCCCAGCAGATTGGTGTATTTTTAAAATATTTTTATTTTGCTGGGTGTGGTGGTGCACGCCTTAATCCCAGCACTCGGGAAGCAGAGGTAGGAGGATCGCCATGAATTCAAGGCCACCCTGAGACTACATAGTGAATTCCAGGTCACCCTGGGCTAGAGTGAGACCCTACCTCGGAAAACCAAATATATATATAATTTTTATTTATTTGCAAAGCAGAGAGAGGAGAGAGAGAGAGAGAGAGAGAGAGAGAGAGAGAATGGCCCACACGGGGCCTCCAGCTGCTGCAAACGAACTCCAGATGTGTGCATCACTTTGTGCATCTGGCTTTATGTGGGTACTGGGGAATCGAACCCTGGCTGTCAGGCTTTGCAGGCAAGCACTTCAACCTCTGAGCCATCTCGCCAGCCCTTGATGACTTTTTGATATGCCTGGAAACAGCTCGTGGACATGTGGGAGACAGGGCTGCAGGTGCAGAAGGAGGGTCACCTAATCTCCTTGGTCTCCACATGGCAGATTTGGATCTGGGGTTTGGGGTGTTGTAGGTCTTTCTCAGATGAGGACTTGCTATGTTACGAGGGGTGCCAATGCTGGGGTAGCCTGAGCTGAGCATTGATGCATTAACACATCAGAGCACTTCAGGCACTGAAAACAAGCAGGCCGCCGTGTTTCTGTCTGCTTATGAGGAAGGTGGTTCTGGAAGGTCATTGCTATGTCGCCATCACTCCCCTCCTGAGAATTCAAGTCCCTTTGTGTTGTTGCAGGGGTGGGCTGCCATCGAGTGGATAATTGAACATTCTGAGAGCGCCATCAGCTAACAGGTCTGCACAGGAAGAACAGCCGTGACCCGTTACCTGGTAGACTTTCAGCATTTTATGAACCGTGTGCCTGGGGTGCTCAGTGAGAGAAAGCTTCCGCCAGAAGGCTGCCTGGCAGCCATGCATTTCTTTCATTTCCGTGGTTCATGCCAGGACTTCCTTCCAGGGGACACCTGAGCTGTTGTCACCTGGAGTCTGAGGAAGGCAGTGCTGCCACAGGAGCTCACTCAGTACCTGGCTGCCTGAACATTCCTCAGGATTGTGCAGAGAGCGAGGAGCTCCGCGAGTAGGTCCACACTGCTAAAAGCTCATCCGATCTGGGATTTTTCATTTGGGGTAAAATTTGCATTTTTTTCTGTGCTGGGGATGGAACCCAGGGACTCATAATTTCTGGGCCTTGGGAGTACTCTACACCCCCAGTCTGTACATGTTTTATCTTACTTTGAGGGGGGTATTTATTATTATTTTTTAATTTTTTGAGGTAGGGTCTCTCTCTAGCCCAGGCTGACCTGGATCTCCCTCTGTAGGCCCAGGTCTCAAACTCACAGCCATCCTCCTACCTCTGCCTTCCAAGTGCTGGGATTAAAGACAGGTGCCACCAAGCCAGCTCTACGTGTTCATATGAAAACTGTGTTGTGCCAGTGTTTTCACTTGGTCCAAGCTAGTGAGTGCTCAGCTACTAGTTGTGGCCTTTAAGTGATAAAAGTCATTTCTAGTATCTCCAGGAACTTCACAGACACTCTGGTTTGCTCAGCCCCAGGAATTTGACATTTGACTGGCTGGCCTTCATCGTCATGCTTCAGAAAGTACCATTTCCTTTCTCTAGGGACTCTTCTCTCTCTCTCCCTCTCTCCCTCTCTCTCTCTGTTCCTGGTCCCTGTTAAGCCACGGTGTTCTGCTGTCCTAAGTCCCACTTCCCTCCATCTGTCTGTTCCCAGCATTTTTGCTCACTCAGCTAGCCAGTGAGCTGTAGGGTTTGAGGTGCTTAAAAAAAAAAAACAAAAACAAAAAAACACCTTGCTGATTTTGCCTAAGTTTTCAGAAACCTTCACCTAGAATCCAAAGCTCAGTCCTGCCATAGGGCATCTCTTCTCATGGCCTCATGGCTTGAGCTTCATATGTGTGTGTGGTGTGTGTAGAGGGGAAGAGGAGAGAGAGAGAGAAAAAGAGAGAGGGAGCAAGGAAGAAGGGAGGGAAGTAATGGATAATGTGAATTGAGATACCTGGTGTGAGTCACGGGCTTCTTGGGTCCTGTTTTCTCATGAACCTGACTAAACTGTCTCCATCTTTAATCAGATACGTCACCCGAAAAAAGTTAAAGAAAAAAACGAAAGAAGGCCGGATGGAGAAAGAAGAGTGAACAAAGCCGTGTGAAAGTGGCTCGGCCGCGTCTGGGAGAGGTGGAGCCCCGTCCTCGGTGACCTCCCCCCAGTTGTGCGGGTTGGTGGGAGTGCAAGTGCGTGCGTGCAAGGCGTGGTCAGCCTCCCTCTGCCAGGCTCTGCTCTGGGCATGCTGTGTGGGCAGTCCTGCCGCTGGCCCTGGAATGGATTCCAGCTTTCACCTGCTTCCCCTGGCAGGAGCACTCTTCTTCCCTGATTGACCCTGGTCACTTGGCCAAAGGAGATCTCTCCTCTTGCCCTGCCTGCCCCTCTCTTCCCTTCCCCAGGGGCCTGGCTGCAATCCCCTCTGCCCTCTGTCACAGCAGCAGTGCCCCAACTGCTCTGTAGAAGTGGACACTAATTTATCCAAAAGGGCATGGGGACCTCTGACTGGCAGCTTGGCTTCACTGTGGGCTTTTTTTTTGGTTTTTCGAGGTAGGGTCTCGCTCTAGTCCAGGCTGACCTGGAATTCACTATGTAGTCTCAGGGTGGCCTTGAACTCATGGCAATCCTCCTACCTCTGCCTTCTGAGTGCTGGGATTAAAGGGATGTGCCACCACGCCCAGCTTGTGGGCATTTTTCTTTTTTGGTGGCCAGTGTTCTTTTTTTGAGGGGAAGGGGGATGTTGTCTTTGTTTTGGGCTCTGATATATTTCAATTTAAAAATTTTTTTCAGTTCAAAATAATTTCACTCAGTTAAGTTGCAAAACCAAGTAAAAATATTGCTATGTATTTTTCACCCATTTTTTCCCCAAATGTTAGCTTGTTTAACTGTCATACACTTACTGAAACCAGGAAATTACCATTGATAGAATACATTTGTATTCTATATACTAAAGAAAAAAAGTTTCTTAAGGAAAGTTGGCTCAGGGATAAAGCGCTCACTAGCCTACTGTGAGCATCTGAGATCCAATCCCCTAACCCAAGCCTGTGGTGCAAGTGTCGAGCCTGCAGCGAGAAGAGAGGCAGAGAAAAGCTAACGGAGCTGGCAGGCCAGGTAGCCGGTGAATGCAGCAGGGAACAAAGAGACCCTGCTTCAAACAAGGTGGAAGGAGAGGTCCAGCCCCCCATAGTCCTCTCACCTCCACATGTGCACTGTGGCATGTACCCACACACACGAGCGTGCGTGCACACACACACACAGCCACACACAAGGTGTTGACTTTACTGAGACAAGTATTGAAGTTTGAGGGGAGAGAGTAGGGGATTCTGGACAATGTTTCACAGGTTAGTGTTTGGAGATAAGGTCTCATATTCAAGCTGGCCTGGAACTCACTATGTGGCTGAGGCTGGCCTTGAACTTCTGATCCTCTTACCTTCACTTCCTAAATGCTAAGATTGTTCCGCCACACCTGTCTTTTTCTCTGGAATGATGGCTCCGTATGTCTGGCCCAGCCTAGACCTTCCCTCCTTGCCCACTTTACCTTCATGGTGGTGATGGAGGACATTAAAGCTTCAAAGTCTGTTTTTATTTTTAAAAATATTTAAATATTTACTTAAGAGAGAGAAAAGGAGGGAGAGAGATAGAGAGGAGAATAAGTGTATGCCAGGGCCTCTTGCCACTGCAAATGAAGTCCACACACGTGTACCACTTTGTGCATCTGGCTTTACGTGGGCACTGGGTATCAAACACAGGTCACGGGCTTTGCAAGTGTGACGGTTAAGTTTTGTTGTCAACTTGACCTTTTAGCAATCCATAATAATCTTGAGTATTGTGTAGCAGATTTCCTCTGAATTGAAGAGAGAAAGGCTGAGAGGATTCAGGAAGTCATGCTAGCTAGAAACAAAGAACAGAGCAGGAAGGAAATTCCAGAGACTCAGAAGTCAGCACATCTGTGAAAGGGTTGCCAGACCCCTCCCTAAGGCTACATGAAGGGGAAGGAAATCTCTCCTCCTGCCTGGCTGCTGGGGCTTGTCACTTGGACTTGCATCCTTCCTGCTCTTCTATCTTTGTCAGCATTGGAACGAAGCTTCCTCAGCCTTCCAGACTATACTGAAGACCAGCTCCCCAGGAAGCCTTTAGGCCTTCAGGGCTGGATTGGGACTGCTGAGGCATCCAGCCACGTGGACTGAGCTGCTACTGGTTTCTTGACTCTTGGGTTTGCAGACTGCTATTGTGGGACTGCTGTGATCTAATCCAATAAATCCCCCTTTTACTACAATTCATTCTACAAGTTCTGTTCCTCTAGAGAACCCTAATACAGCAAGCGTCTTTAACCACTGAGCAATTTCCTCAGCCCTAAAGCCCAAAGTTTCTCTGTTCTTGGTTTTCCTCATAGTTCTATGGGCATTTTTGGGACAAGGGGACTAAGGGTTAAGGCTCTAACATTTCTTTCTTTCTTTTTTTTTGGTGGGGGAGCAGGTCTCATATAGCTCAAGCTGGCTTTAAATTTGCAGTGTAGGCGAGGCTGGCCTTGAACTTCTTATGTTTTTGCTTCCACTTCCCAAGTATTGGGATTACAAATGAGTGCCACCATTCCTCACTTTCACCATTTTAAAATCAAAGATGTTTAAAACACCACCAACTAATTTTAAAAAGTGTATACACATCAGTGTTTATGGTTTTCTTTAAAGATGTGAGGCTATTAAATAGTAAAGCCCTATGCTTTTCCTCTGCCAATTGATACCATTTTTTAAAAAATATTTTATTTATTCATTTTCAAGCAGAGATACAGAGAGAAGAGAGGGAGAGGGAGGGAGAGAGAGAGTGAGAGAGAGAGAGAGAGAGCGAGAGAGAGTGCACCAGGGCCACCACCTGGTGGGTCTGGCTTATGTGGGTCCTGGGGAATTGAACCTGTGGCCTTAGGCACTGGAGGCAAGTGCCTTAACCGCTGAGCCATTTCTCCAGCCCAATTGATACCATTTTTATGGAACCTACCAGAAATTTTCTATTCCTATGAATATATGATTTTGTTTTGCTTATTAAACTCAAATCATACTATATATACGGCTTTATGACTTTTTTCCTACTTTTTTCTGAGGTAGGGTTTCACTCTGTAGCACAAGGCTGGCCTCAAACTCACACCTCCAACCTCCTGAGTGCTGGGATTAAAGGTGTGTGCCACCACGCCCTGCTAAACAACAGTATTTTAAAAAGTCTTGAGGGGCTGTAAAGATAGCTCAGCAGTTAAGGTGCTTGCCTGCAAAGCCTAACAACCTAGCCTCAATTCCCCATTACCTATGTCTCTCTCTCTCTCCTCTGCCTGAGAAGAGAACCTTCAGGTCCTAGTCTGCAGAGACTTCCAGTGAGCTCTGAAGTCTTCAGACTCCAGGCTGAGATGTCCTGATGCAGGAGCCAGCAGAAGCACTGTAGTATTACAGGGTACCACCCATGGGGGCTGTCTTCCACTTGCCTACCACCACCAGCTCCTGCTGTCAAACACTGAAATGGAAAATGCTAGAAAATTTGAAGAGGTTTTTTTTTTAAAAAAAATATATATTTATTGTCCATAATGAGTTACATTATTTTTTTTTTGGTTTTTTGAGGTAGGGTCTCACTCTAGCCCAGGCTGACCTGGAATTCACTATGTAGTCTCAGGGTGGCCTTGAACTCAGTGATCCGCCTACCTCTGCCGCCCAAGTGCTGGGATTAAAGGCATGCACCACCACGTCCGGCTGCAAAAATTTTTCAATTTTTATTATGACTTTTTAAAAAAATATTTTATTCATTTTCAAGCAGAGAGAGAGAGAGAGAGAGAGAGAGAGAGAGAGAGAGCGAGAGAGCACACATCAGGGCTACCACCTTGTGGGTCTAGTTTATGTGGGTCTTGGGGAATTGAACCAGAGGCCTTAGGCCCAAGAAGCAAGTGCCTTAACCACTGAGCCATCTCTCCAGCCCAAGGGAGGGGTCTTATTCCTTTCTGATAAAAGTGAAAGCAAGGCTGAGGCCCTGGCACAGATGGCAGATGGAACTTGGAGCAACTCTGAGCTCTCGCTCTCTCCCTCATGAGCCCCCTTCAATCTGCTTTCAGGAGGGTGTCTTTGTACGAGATCAGCTCCTAGCACCATAGCTACCATCAGTTCCTGGAGGGTTCGATGGTCCAGTGTGCCTTTTCATCATCTACAAGTTCTCCAGATAGTCCACTCTGCCCGCACAGCTCCAGTGTGTGAGCCGCTGCGGTGGACATCTGCAATCCCTGCAGCTCTGCTGTCAGACAGGAAGTTAGTTAGAACCATTGCAGATACTTGAAAACCAGATATTGCTGACAAAGAAACTACATTGCTAATTAGTCTAACCCACTACCTGCCATATTAAAGAAACTTGTGTCCTAAAAAAAAAAAAAAAAAAAAAAAAAAAGCCTCCTTGCTAATGAGTGGTGAGGACCGCTTTAGAACAGTGGGGTCTGGCTCCTACATAGAGGTGCCTACCACCGCTGGGCCTGGATGACCCTGTCTGGGGTGTTTAGCCAGAGCACTTGCCAAGGGCTCCCAAATGACCTTGAGAAGGGGTAGATGACTGGAGTGACCAAATTAACCTTTTCTTTTTGAGGTGTCTTAAGACCAAAGTTTTTTCACTCTGAAAAGTTTTTCTGGTCCTCAGCCTGCTGGGAAGATGGTGGACATTCAGATGGAGCAGCCTACCATCTTTCAAGGCTAGAAGAGGGTGCTGCTGGGAGAAACTGGGAAAGAGAAGATCCCACAATACTATAAGGACACTGGGCTGGGCTGGGGAGTTGGCTCAGCAGCCCAGGCGCTTGCTTTCGAGGTCTGATGGCTGGGTCAATTCTCCAGTATCTATGCAAAGCCGGACGCACAGAGCAGTTCACACATCTGGAGTATGGCTGAGGCATGGGAGGCTCTAGCAAGCCCATTTCTCTCTCTCTCCCTCTCTCCCCCCCCCCCCCCCCCCCCCCCCCCCCC
>PVHP010011364.1:0-33002 GCA_004024765.1 Zapus hudsonius | reverse complement strand
TTATGTAAGCCAGGCAGAGGTAGGAGGATTGCTGTGAATCTGAGGTCAGTCTAGGCTAGAGTGAGACCCTAGCTGGCCATCAAGAGCACCTGCAATGCTAAGGAAACGCCCAGGCACCAGTAACATCTCCACTCGAGGGACAATCCATCTGGTATGGCCACCAAGATGAAGACGCAGAGGACCAACGCTACCCACAAGCACAATTGTTTCGAGAAGAGCAAGAACACATCTGTGCACCTGTCCCATTGCTTCCCAAGCCAAGAAGCAGTTCTGGAAGTTCTGAGACTGGATGTTGGCTGAATCTCCAAACAAAACCAAAACTATTTTCTCACTCAAAATAAAAGTTTTTGGGCATGGTGGCACATGCCTTTAAACTCAGCAATTAGGAGGCAGCGGTAGGCTACAGAGTGAGCTAGTCAGCCTGGGCTAGAATGAGACCCTGCCTCAAAAAACCACCAAAAGGTTTGGATTGGCAAGTTGGCTAAATGGTTAACGGCGCTTGCTTGCAAAGCCTGATGGTCCAGGTTTGATTTTCCAGTACCAAATAAAGCCAGAAGCACAAGGTGGTCCAAGGATCTGGAGTTTGTTTGCAGTGGCAGGAGACCCTGGTGCCCCCATACTCTCCAATAAATAATTATGCATATAAAGTTTTTCTGCTGCCCATTCAGATTCCATATGCAGAATCTGCCCTGAGAGGCCTCCCTGTGCAGACTGGCAGGTCCTCCTCCTCAGAGCTCCTTAGAGCTTTGCACGTGCCTGCTTGCTTTCTGCTGTGAAATCTCCAGTGCTCTCTGTGTTCCTTTCTTGAGGAGCTGGAGGATCAGGTCCAACCAAGCTGCATGTGACAACATTCGGTGACCTTGCTCAAGGCTCTGCAGCCTACAGACCCTCTTCCTCAGGAGTAATAGTGCCTCCTCCTCCATCACTGGGATGATGCAGACCACCCAATTATGGCAATCCCACCAGGTGCCATTGACCATTGTGTTGGTTGCCCGGATGTTTCTGTAGGCTTCCGCCCTCAGGACATGGTGAACTTCCTGCTGCCCAAGAGCATTGGGTAATGTCTCAGCTGTCATTCCAGCGCTTCTGTGATGGGCTTCCAGGGTGCCTCAGCACCAGCAGAGTGGCAGGGTGCTTTGTACAGTAAAATCTAGATATATAGTCTCACCTATACTTTGATTTGCAAGCAGAGAAAGACAGAGAGAAAAAGGATGTGCCAGGGCCTCCGGCCGCTGTGAACGAACTCCAGATGTGCGTGCCACTTCATGCATCTTGCTCTACGTGGGTACTGGGGTATGGAACCCAGGTTGTTACGTTTTGCAGGCAAGTGCCTTAACCACTGGGCATCTCTCCAGTCCAGGAATGCTATTTGGAAAGTATGTTTAAAACCCAGGCGTGATGACCACACACTTGTAGTTCTAGGTACTTGGGTGGCTGAGGAAGGAGGATCACTTGAACCCAGGACTTTTCAGGTCAGCCTGAATAACTAAGCAAGACTCCATGTCTCAAGCAAAAATTAATCAACCACCCCTACACACACTAGTCTACCTATAAAGCTTATTGTAAACTCACCAAGTTACATACATTAAAATGTATATTACTTCCATAAAATGGCCAGGGAGATTGCTCAATGGTTAAAGGTATTTGCTTGCAAAGCCTGCCAGCTCAGGTTCAATGCCCCAGTACCTATGTAAAGCCAGATGCACAAAGTGGTGCATACATCTGGAATTCATCTGCAGTGGCAGGAGGCCCTGGTGCACTATTCTGTGTCTGCTGACAAAAAATATTTAAAAACAACTGTTAGCCAGGCATGGTGGTTCACACCTTTAATCTCAATACTTGGGAGGCAGAGGTAGGAGGATTGATGTGAGTTCGAGGCTAGCCTGAGACTACATAGTGAATTCCAGGTCAGTCTACCTGGAGACCCTACCTCAAAAAAACCTAAATAATAAAATGAAAACTGTTAAAAAGCATTATCTACATTACATAATTTGCCTTCATATATAATACAATGTTCTATGTTCCTGAGATATTTTAATCCCCTATACTTTTTAAAATAGTTTTTCACCAGGTAGCCCACACTGGCTTTGAACTGGAGCCTCCTGCTGCCTCAGTTTCCCTAGTGTTAAGATCACAGGTGTGTTACCATATCTGTACATTTCCTAACTCCCCCCCCCCCCAAGGTAGGGTCTCCCTCTAGCCCAGGCTGACCTGGAATTCACTCTGTAGTCTCAGGCCGGCCTCGAACTCACAATTGATCCTATCTCTGCCTCCCGAGTGCTGGGATTAAAACTGTACTACTTTGAGTTAAAAACAAGAACAAACAAACAAACAAGCAAACAAAAAACCCACTGGGTCTGGTTAATTCAGAAATCCCTGGTAGTAGGACTGTTTTCATTTTTCTAAAGTAGTTCTTACAGACTACATTTCTTAAATGATTGAAGGCTGTAGCTGCCAAAGGATCTTTTCTTCCAGCGTAGGTGATGCCTGACACGTAGTTACTGGAACATACCAGCATTTTACAACAGGTATTCAACACAGATGGAATGATGACAGCCATTTTATTTTTTCCTATGTCAATTTTAAAATGAAGTACTTTAACAGAACACATTTAGTACTGCCATGTCCCTCTGAACGTCAGCAATATTCTCAACGTTTTCCCCCAAGGTAGGGTCTCGCTCTAGCCGGGACTGACCTGGAATTCACTATGTAGTTTCAGGCTGGCCTTGCGTGCGCCATGCTTTTGACCTGGCATGGGCGGCAGGTCAAAGCTCAGTCAGCAGTACCCATTTCTTCACGGCCCTTCAATAGTTTTGCAAGTACAAAATTTTCTGTTGTTTTGCTTAACAAATAACATAACTGAAAACTTCCACGTTTCCTAGATGATGTCTAAAATTCATCTATTTATTAGTATAGTTAGAAAAATAAATACCTTAAAATTTTCATGGTGTAAGTTCATGGTGATATCACATATGTCTTTTAACAGATGATTTTTTTTAAACCCCTGCATAACTTCCTGGTTTAATCTGAAAGGCCTGAAACTTGAAATTTCGTAAATCATTAAGTCAATGTACATATCAATTATTTAATTTGTACTTGCCTCGGGAGAGTTAATTCCCACAGTCTACGGAATGAGTATCCTTCAAGTATTAATGACTATATTACAGTATTTACAAGTATTCTTACATACTCTGACAGAAAGTGAAGCCAGCGGAAGGGAAACACACATTTTCCTACAGTGTGACCTCATGACCTGTGGGACAGGAGAAGAGGTGCTCCCACGGGCAGGGATGTGATGGGAGGAGCTGGGAGGAGGGACAACCATCCGGACATGCATCAGACGTCCACTGAGGCCAGCCACACAGCACAGCTGCTATGGGGCTGGGAGGAAGAGATCTGACTGAAGGTGGTTTCTATAAAGGTGAGCTACACCAGCTCCTAGTGGGTGAGCCTATGGAAATCAGCTAACGGTGCAAGCGCTTTAGTGGGGACCATGTATCACAGGAGGGTTTACATAGGAATCTAATCCCAAACAATGTTAATTTGATTTCTACCATTTTAATCTTGCCAAGTACCTTTTGTTAATATCACTTCCTACAAACTGTTTCTCTCCCCCACCCCAATCCACCCCAGGCAGGGTCTCACCCTGTACCCCCAGGGTGGCCTTGAACTCACAGCAATTTCCCTACCTCAGCCTCCCAAGTGTTGGGAATAAAGGTATGTGCCACCATGCCCGACCAAACTGTTTCACTGGACACAGCATTCTTTGAAACACTTGGCAAATCCAGCTAATATGGAGGGATTTATAGAGCCTGTAGGAGGTGGTCATGAGGCCCAAATCATCACGTACAATACTATAAACCTGAAGCAGTGAGGTAAAGACATGAGCGTTACTAGATAACTGGTCTGTGAGGGTGAACCAAGTTCTCATCACTGTGGTCTCATGTTGGAAGTGATGAGTCTACTGGACACATGTTGTCCTAAGTGCTTCAAACCTATGCTGGTACCTTCTATTTCCTCTCTCTCTCCTCCTCCTCCTTTTTTTTTTTTTTTTTTTTTTTTTTTTTTTTTTGACGTAGGGTCTGGCTCTAGCCTAGGCTGACCTGGAATTCACTATGGAGTCTCAGGGTGGCCTCGAACTCACAGTGATCCTCCTACCTCTGCCTCCTCAGTGCTGGAATCAAAGGTGTGCACCATCACACTGGCTCCTCTTCCCTTCTTCATGGCCACTTTAGAAGCTCATGCCTGGGGCCATCACAGTGAGTGGGACCTACTTAACTGAAATGTCAAGTTCAGGTAGTCTCAAGGAAAATTTTACCAATAAGATTAACCCAATGTAATTTTAAAGGTCTTAAACAATAGTCTCAAAAATAACTGAGAAGCCGGGTGTGGTGGCATGTCTTTAATCCCAGCACTCGGGAGGCAGAGGTAGGAGGATCGCTGTGAGTTCAAGGCCACCCTGAGACTATATAGCGAACTCCAGGTTAGCCTGGACTAGAGCGAGACCCTACCTCGAAAAACCAAAAAAAAAACAAAAAAACAAAAAAAAAACTGAGAATCAGTAAGGTTTTTCTGGTGGTTCACTTTTACATGCAATACAGATGAACTATTAACATGCATTATTTCAGTCAATTGGTAAAGTTTATTTCATAAGTAATTTAAAGCCATTTACTAAAGTGTAAATTTAATGCATTAAAAGTACTACCGGAGTGGTTCTGAGGTATCGCTGTTAATGAGGAAATGTCGCTATATTTTGATGTGGATTGAAATGCAACCGCCATGCCTTGAATTAACTGCAGCTGTCAGCGTTGACTACAAGGTGTCTAAGGGCTTCTGGGAAATTATCTTGCACGTGTTAACTGATTTGCCAGCATTAGCGGGGATTTGATTGGTCGGTTATCTCTAAGCACATCAACATAAAGGGTAGCCTTGGCACGGAGCCCAGGAGCTGAAGAAGTTCAGGTGCGCATGACTGTCTGTCAGCCTCCCTTTCCCCAGAAACCCGACCTGGAATTCCACTCACTCACAAGGAAAACTAGCGCAAAGGCATCCAGAGCTTTTGCCTGTCAGCAGGTTAGTTTTCATGTAACTTTAAGAGAGTTCGATATTTTTTCTTTTAAAATTCATTTATAAAAATAAATTTCCGTTTGAGACAGGTACCAAATTGTGGCTTAGTTTAGTCACGGTGGCTGCACTATGAAGTGGTGAAATGTGTGAGCTGGCGCTCTGCTGTCACAACCCGTCACAGTTACCCAAAACACACTTAGCTGCCTGACAAAATCTTAGCCTATTTTTGTCACCAAACTAAAATTTGAATTCTTAAGACATCCATCACAGAACTTTTAGTATCCAGAATACATTCATGACAGAGGATGAAAGGCCCCTTACCAGCTTAGAGCCTGATGCCTGGGCCTGGGCAGAGCCAGCAGCTCAAGGACGCAAGCGGCCACCCATGCAGTGTACGGCCTGCGTTAGAATGAGTCAGAAGCCCCAGTGCAATTTGGATCTCGGAGCAACAATAATTTAAAACTCAAGTGCAGTATCAGCAAGTCCTTTTACTCTTGTGCTCAGGGAGACGGCCAGCCTGGCCCACCTCAGGGAGCCGTGAGTGGCAGGGCTCGGGGCGCTATGTACACGAGATAGGAATACTGTCATGTGGAATGCCAATATGACTTACAGCTTAGAGTCGTGCCAACATCAACACCTCTGTCAGACGGACTTCCCCCACAAGAAGCTTTCTGCCTTAGCCAGCAGAGGATCCGAGAACGCTGAGGACCTGAACTAAGGGAGCTTCCCTCCACACCCGCACACCCAAAACAAGTTTGAGACTGGTGTCCTTTCTGGGTGCAAATGAGCAACAGGCTGACCTGTCATGTGACATCAATTGATAACGGCATTCAGTCGGACCTACTGTGAACTGAAGCCTAGAAAGTAAAACTACAGGAAGGAGAGACGGTCCCTCAGCGCTGCTGGACGGAGGCCGCCTCTGGACACAAAGGCTCAGATCTCATTGATAGTCCTTTCGGAAGGGCAGTATTCCGAGGGGCCTGGTGAGGACATGTAGAAAGACTGTGTCTTCCTTTTCAACCGAGCTCTTTTGTTGGCCAATACCAGGCTGCGCCGGCTTGAGCTGATGATTTCCGAAATGAACTTTTTGCAGTCCACGCACACCTCCATTGTGCTCCAATCCTCCATGAACTCTTTGGGAAATTGGAGCTCTTCATCTGATTTGTCCACAGACTTAGATTTGGAGGAAAACCTGGGGAAAAAAAACAAAGCACTCAGGATTCTTATATCCTACTGAAATATTAACTCATCAGGTTGAAAAAAAAAAACACCCTAAGTTGTTGACAAAGCATTACAGAATGCATGAACTCATGTCATGTCCTTCCACACACCCCCCAATACAAACAGCAGCAAAAGTACAAAAAAAGTCAAGGGGGCTGGAGAGATGGTTCAGTGGTTAAAGGCACTTGTCTGCAGAGACTAATGACCTCGGTTCAATTCCCCAGTGCTCATCTAAGTAAAAGCCTGATGGACAAAGTGGTACATGCCATTTGAGCTCATTTGCAGTGGCTAGAGGCCCTGGTACACCACATTCATTCTCTCTCTCTCTCTCTTTCTCTCTCTGTGTATGTGTGCACACATGTGAATAAACAAAATGTCAAGGGGCTGGGAAGATGGTTCAGTGGTTAAAGATGCTTGCTTGCAAAGCCTACGGCCTGGGTTCAATTCCCAAACCACCCATGTAAACCAGATGCAGAAAGTGGTGCAAAAGTCCAGTGTCTGCAGTGGTAAGAGTCCCAGGCACATGTGCATATACATGCCGTCAAGCAGCAAACAAAAATGGCAGGTTTTGTTGGTTTATTTATTTATTTATTTTGAGATAAGGCTTCATGGAGCAAAGGTTAACCATGAACTTCTAGTCCTCCTGCCTTTACCTCCCCATTGCTGGGATTACAGGCATGCAACCCAACCAGTTTTACAAACAAGCACATTTAATGGCCAAGCTATCTGCCCAGCCACCAGAAGGTCAGTTTTCAAGATAACTTTTAGGGTTCAGAGATGGCTTAGAGGTTAAAGGGGCTTGTTTGCAAACCTGATGGCTGGAGTTCAATTTCACAGTACTCATATAAAGATGGATGTAAAACCAGATGCAAAGTGGTGCATGTGGTCTGGCATTTGTTTGTATTGGCAAGAGTCCCTGGCGTACATGCCCCTCCCAGGCCTGGTGGCGCACGGCTTTAATCCCAGCACTCAGGAGGCACAGGAAGGACTGCTGTGAGTTAGAGGCCAGCTTGGACTAGAGGGAGACCCTACCTCGAAAAAGAAAAAAAAAAAAAAAAAGGTGCTTTGCAAAGCCTGCTGCCCTGGATTCAACTCCCTAGTACCCACCCATGTACACCCAGATGCACAAAGTGGCACATGTATCTGGAATTTGTTTACAGTGGCAAGAGGTTCTGGCACACTCATTCTCTCTCTTTCAAATAAATAAATGAAAATATTAAAAAAAAGTCATTATCTTACCATCATCATTACCTTTGGGAAAACCTTAAGAGATTCATAAAAGTCTAGAACTGTATTAAAACCAATAAGTCAGCAAATGAAGCAGGTAAATTTCCAGAGCTAAACCATGACCTTAGTCCTGACCCTAGCCCTCCTTAAAACAGTCCTTAAAACAGAAGTGTCATTTGTTTTTCCTTCAAAGAGGATGCTCTCGCTCACCTGGCGATGCTCCGAAGTGGCCGATGGTGACTAGACCTTGAACTTTCCCCTCTCTGCAAGGTGGAAGGTCCCAGTGAGAAGATAGGTAGAGTGGAATATGGCTTGGAGGGCAGCCGCATCTATCACCCCAAATACAAGCAAGGTGAGCTCCGGGCCAGCAGAGGGAGAGGCAGTAAGTGCATTCAATTTTAAGGTCACTAAGGTCAGCTTACCTTTTTGCAACACTGTGAGCACACGGGCCTGTGGACACAATCAGAGGTGTTATTTGGTGGGTCAATGGATGCAAGTGTACAATTAGAGTAGCCAGCACATAAGGCTCAGAGAAGACCACAATCACGCCGTCCTCCATGAGAATGTAACAGACACAACTTTGGATTAGCAGAGACAACCTGCAAAACTCCCACTCTGTCCCTTCTACAAAAATATCAGCCAGGTATGACGGCTCACTCCTACAGTACCAGCACCCAGGAAGCTAAGGGAGGGGTATAGCTGGGAGTTCAAGGCCAGCCTGGGCTACATACTGAGTTCTGCAGTGTGAGGTGCTGTTTTTAAAAAAGAAAAGAAAAAAAAAAAAAAAGCCGGGCGTGGTGGCGCACGCCTTTAATCCCAGCACTGGGGAGGCAGAGGTAGGAGGATTGCTGTGAGTTCGAGGCCACCCTGAGACTACAGAGTGAATTCCAGGTCAGCCTCAACTAGAGCGAGACCCTACCTCAAAAAAAAAAAAAAAAAAAGCCAGATATGGTGCTGCATACTTTTAGTACCAGCACTTGGAAGGCTGAGATAGGGGAAGGGAGGGGAGGGGAGGGGAGAAGAGAAGAGAAAGGAAAGAAAGAAAGAAAAGAAAGACAGGAAGGAAAGAAAGGGGAGAGAGAGAGAGAGAGAGAAAACCAGGTATTGCAGCACACATGTAATTCCAGTGCTTGAGAGGAAGAGGCAGGAGGAACAGGAGTTCAGGTCACGCAAGGCTGTTGGGATTGAGGCCAGCCTGAGTACTTGAAATCCTGTCTCCAAAAAAAAAAAAAAAAAAAAAGCAGAGAAACATTTTCCAAGTTTGATAATTATTTGGTCCATTATTAAAGAAACTGATATCCTAACTGGCAAGGGAAGGCACAAAGTAATATCATTCCAGTCCTGAGTAGTAAAACGATGGACAAAACAGAGGTGACTGGCGTTTCCTATTTATTTGTTTCATCTGTTACAAACATCTTACCTCTTACAGAACTGACAGGTGTAGGACCAGGTGAAGAAGGAAAATCTCCGGGTTCGGCAACAGAAGCAGAGCTAAAAATACAAAATTAAAAGGAGAAAAGACATGGGGCCAGCAGCTGCCCTCCTGACCTCATGCCCTGGGGTAAACTTCATGGACATTTAGGGGCTTGTTCAGAGCAAGTTTCATAGACAGAAGAGGAGGAAAATTCAGAAACCCCATCTTTCTGTTGGGCTCTATGTTTAATGATTATTCTCCTTCAAAAGTTATAAAAGGGCTGGGGAGATGGCTTGGGGGTTAAAGGTACTGCTTCCAAAGCCTAAAGGCCTGGGTTTGAATCCCCAGTTCTCATGTAAAGCCAAATGTACAAAGTGGAGCATGCACATAGAGCTCATTTGCAGTGGTGGAAGGCCCTGGTGCGCCCATACTCTAATTATTTAAATAAATAAATGAATAAAAATATTTTTTAAGTGCGGTGCAGTGGCAAATACCTTTAATCCCAGCACTCAGGAGGCAGAGGCAGGAGGATCGCCGTGAGTTCGAGGCAACCATGAGACTACATAGTGAATTCCAGGTCAGCCTGGGCTAGAGTGAGACCCTACCTCGGAAAAAAAAAAAAAGATAAAATAAGTAATAAAGGGGCTAGGAAGATGGTTCAGTAGTTAAGGTGCTTGCCTACAAAGCCAAAGGACCCGGGTTTGATTCTCCAGTACCCATGTAAAGCCCGATGCATAAAGTGGTGCATGCATCTGGAGTTTGTTTGCAACAGCTGGAGGCCCTGGTACGCCCATTCTCTCTGTCTGCCTCTCTCTGCTTATAAATAAATAAATTTAAAAAGTAATAAAAGGTTACAGCACTCAAGCCTCTCACTGTCATGGATCATCCTTGAAGAAGGTAAACTCCTAGAAAGAATGGGCACACCAGAGCCTCTAGCTGCTGCAGCCCCCCTCCTCTTTAAAATATTTTATTTTCAAGCAGAGAGAGAGAGAGAGAGAGAGAGAGAGAGAGAGAGAGAGAGAGAGAGAGAGAGAGAGAGAGATAGTATGGGTGCACCAGAGCCTCTAGCCCATGCATCTAGCCCCTGCAAATGAATTGCAGACGCGTGGGCCACTTTGTGCATGCATCTGCCTTACACAGGCACTGGGGAATTGAACCTGGCTCATTAGGCTCTGGAGGCAAGCACCTTAACAGCTGAGCCATTTCTCCAGCCCCCTCATTTTTATTTTCAATATTTTTATTTATTTGTAAGCATAGAGAGAGAAGGGGGGAAAGAATGGGTGGGCAAAGGCCCCCAGTCGCTGTAAACAACTCCAGATGCATGTGCCACTGTGCATCTGGCTTTATGTGGGTCCTGGGGAATCAAATCTGGGTCATTAGGCTTTGCAGGCAATCACCATAACCACTGAGCAATCTCTCCAGCCCAGATCTATTTTCTTTACAGGTCCTCTTTAAAAGTGATAACTCGGGGTTGGGGTTGGGGATTTAGCTCAGTGGATGAGCGCTTGCCTAGCAAGCACAAGGCCCTGGGTTCAGTCCTCAGCACCACAAAAAAGAAAAAAAAAAAAAAAGATAAAAGTGATAACTCACCTGGGATCTTGCCTAATAAACCAAAGCCTTGGGATTTGGTCTGCAGCATAGGGTAGTGGGGGAGTAAATGACTTCAAATGCACACTAAGCTTTATGTACTAGCGTTATTATTTTTTTCAAGTAGGGTCTTGTTCTAGCCCAGGCTGACCTGGAGGAGTTCACTATGTCATCTCAGGGTGGCCTTGAGCTCACTGAGATCCTCCTACCTCTGCCTCCCAGCCCCTATTATTATTTTAAAATGTATTTATTTGTATGAGTGTGAGTAAGCGCACTTGGGCCTCTTGCTGGTGCAAACAAACACCAGATACTTGTGTCACTTTACACATTTGGCTTGGGAGTGAACCAGGCTTTGCAAGTAAGTACCTTTAGCCAATGAGCCATCTTCTCAGCTTCAATATTATTTTTAATGGTGGTTTAAAAACCTTCCACTTATTTTGATTTCCAAGGGAACCACCCCAGCTTCTTATGAGTGAGGAAGAATAGGGGCATCCTAGTGGATAAATATTTCACCTCCTAAGACTCCCCCCAAAGTCCTATATGCCACTTGGCTTGCAGAAAGGCCTCTTAGGAGACCATGCCTGGTACTGGCCATTCTTGTACCATTCTGATCCATCCACTTTAGACATCTACCTTTCCTTTCTTCAGAGCTGTGTAGACATCCTTATACTGTTGGTACTTTTCCAGCTCTGCCTTCACCAGGACCTGGCGGATGTGCATAACTTCCTCCACAGTGAGAGCGAGGCATTCCACTGGGTAGCAGAATTCCTCCTGAAATTCAAAGTGTCACGTGAGTAAGAAGCTCCCAGGCCTGCTCTGGAACTGCAGAGTTCCCCTTCTGATCAGATGCCTGGTTAGTAGCTTGCGAGAAGAGAGGGCTCCCGTGATCACTGGGGGAGCTGGCTCCCCCTGGGGACCACGTCTAAATGCACTGAGACTCCAGTTACAGAAAACAGGACTACATGGACTGTTACTGTCTACTGAAACTTCCAGTAAATAAAAGCTTGTCTGGGTATTTTGTCTCCCACATCTCTGTCCCATAAGCAATTATGTATCTATGCTTGAAATCTTGAAAAAAATTCATTACTCAAAACCATGATTAGGCATGGACATTACATTAGTGATGTGCTCTATATCCTAAAAGATATTCACAATTTCAGTCCTGTTTTCAAAACTGGTTTGTGGTACCCAGAAGAGCCAAAAGAAAGTAGTTAGTACTTTATACTAAGAAGCATGACTTGGCGATCAGTTACATCAGCACATTTCCAAAATAAAACAACTCCAGACTCGGAGTGGAACTGCAACAGGAAACATGGAGGAGGTTACATCCAGCCACCCCAGCTCTCTGATTTGTTACTACTTCTCAGCAACTGCTGAATGGACAGGCAGCACGGGAAAGGCATGAGGACAGAGCCTCTCATAATAAATATTTATGCTGGCTTCTTATGCTAATGGTTTCCTTACAAACAGCTGCAAGAGATGTTGATGTAACTGATCCACTGAATAAGAAAAAGCCTGAACCATCCGCTCTCCATCCGATGCTCTTGATTGGTGGATCTAAGAGAAAGACAGACGGGCCCTGTGTGGGCCTGTGGGGCTGCAAGGGGCCATTGTGGTGCAGTGACACTGAAACTGAATGTTCTCAGCACACACATTGTAATTCTTTCCCACACACCACGGCCTTGCTCCCAGGCATTCTGGAACCAGACAAACCAAATGGGAAAGCACATGATCATGAACTCAACCAGTTTGTGGCGTTAACATTCGGTTCTGTCTTTCAATCAGAGAGAAACAAAAATACGTCTAGGCTGCAAACTTGACAAACATTAGCATTTACTAAAAAATGTAGCTTGATTACCTACTGCTTATTACTAAGAACTAATCAAAACTCATCACTCTTTAAGCTAATGTAACACTAAATTTGCTTTACAAAAAATCCTGCATTTTTTAAAATTTCATTTTATTTTTATTTTTCTGTGTGTGGGAGAGCAGGTGGGTGTGTGCCACGGTGCTATGTGGAGGTCAGAGGACATGCCAGAGTGGCAGTCCTAACTTACCACCTTGTTAGAGGCAGGGTCTCATGTTCAACACTGGAAACTCAAGGCTGGCAGGCCTGTAAACTTTGGGGGACATTCCTATCTCTCTGGACTATAGGCACTCACTACTGAGTCTGGCTTTATATGGGTTCTGGGGATCTGAACTCAGGTCAACATGCTTATGCAAGTGCTTTACCCACTGAAGCATCTCCCCAGCCCCTGAAATTGAATTTTCTTTTTGAGGTAAGGTCTCACTCTAGCCCAGGCTGGTCTGAAACTCACAGCTTCTGCCTCCCAAGTGCTGGGATTAAAGGTGTACGTCACCATGCCTGGCGTGAGACTGAGTTTTTAAGATGAGGAGCTTGTTAGTATCTTCAGGGCAGAGTTTGCTCAGGAAGATTACATCATTTGTTCTAAGATACCCAAAATACATATTAAAAAAAAATAAAAGCCAACCACCACACAGGGATTTCTCTTTCTTTCAATAGGAAGAGCTGCCAGGATTACGTGGCATCTTCAGTATCTGCTCTGCCTTGTTCTCCCTGAGAACAGAGTGGTGTGAAGTTGGAAAGCAGTGAACTACCTTTCTGAAAGCTAGGCCATCAAACAAGGCACTAAATAAGCACTTCTGGCTGAGGGTCTTTCTGAGTTTTACAGTGCCAAGTTCATAAGATTTACACTTCAGATACCTGGGTCACTAACATTTCATTTGTAGGGATATGCTACACACCCTCATGCGCTTGTGTTCCCCTCTCTATGGTTTTATGTCACAGAAGGGCTTACCTAGTCAAGCGTATCTTCAACTTCCTGCTTTGAGCCACCTGCTAATCCAGTAGTCTTTCATAGGATGTCATAAGAAACCATGGATTTCTGTTTGTGTTCTTTTTTTTTTTTTAATTTCAAGCAATCTACCCTTTAGTAAATAATTTCCATCAGGTCAAATGCTAATGTTTTAATCTGGAGCTTCCCCAAGGACAACAAGACTTTAATGCAACATGTAACGAAACGATAAATAGTTACTAGTATTATATTTTTCCAATTGACAAAAATATTGATTCAACATGTTCAAAGCCAAATTGATCTTGCTGAGACTGAACTGCTCCAGACTGAAGAGCACTCCAGAACCTGGGGTGAGGGAGGGAGCACTCTGCCCACCGGACGCTGTGCTTTTCCTGGCTTTGCCAGCCTGACTTCACTGTCCTTGCTGCTCTGCATTCCAGAGCGACTGCAAAGCAGGAGACGGAAGCTAACCTTACAAGGGTTTTAATGAAGATGACGACATGTGCAGACAGGCTTTCAGAGGCTAATTATGTGCATGTCACTGAGCTTAAGTAGACAAAAAGGGTCAGGGGCTGGAGAGATGCTGACCAAAGGTTAAGCCACTTGTCTGCAGATCCCAAGGACCTGGGTTCAATTCCCCAGTACCCACGTAAAGCCTGATGCACAAAGTGGCGCATGCATCTGGGCTGTTTACAGTGGCTGGAGGCCCTGGAGCACTGATTCTCTCTCTCCTTCCAAATAAATAAAACTTTTTTTTTTTTTTAAAAAAGGGTCAGAGTGAGGCAGCACAGAAAAGTGGGAATAGATACATTTTCTACAAGGGTCGTGACTAGAAAAAAAATTTACACAGCAGCCCAAGGGAGGCAAATTTAAACAACAATATGACTATTAAGTTTAATTACTCCTCTTTTATCAAATTCATTTTTATTTTTTGGTTTCAAGGTAGGGTCTCACTCTAGTCCAGGATAACCTGGAATTCACTATGTAGTCTCAGGGTGGCTTCGAACTCATGGCAAGCCTCTTCACTCTGCTTCCCAATGTTGGGATTAAAGGCAAGGGCCACAACACCCAGCTCAAATTCATTTTTAAACTTAAAGTGAACTCTCTGCCAAGTGCAGTGTGTGGACTTCATGGAGACATCTCTGTTTGAGGTGTGGTAATAAAATGCCAGCACGGAGGAGTGACAGTAATTAAGGAGCCACTCATGTTTCCTGAGACCCAGAGGAAGGAATGAGCTGCATCTTGTTTACATTCGGAGGCTCCTTTCTATGGCAGGACGGCCATGGAGCAACAATAACCCAGCTGCGGTCCGTCCATCTGTGAGAGCCAGCACCTGCCGTGGGAGCAGCAGGAGGCGGGTGACTCACAGGAGGCTTGGATGTGGTATTTGAAAAAATGAAAAAGCTGAAGAGTAACAAATATTACTCTGTGAGGAAATTCTCGAAGAAGTAACAATGCAGAATGACTGAAAATGTTTTGAATAACCAAGTCAGAAAAGGACTTAATTTCTTTCTACAGAGCAGCAGCCAAACCTGGGTGTTCCCCAGAGCTGTGGTGAGGCCCGGAGGAATTGGCAGGGATGCACCTCAACCTCTCTAGGCACAGGCGGGCAGACTGTTATGGCTACCTGGCCGGCAGGAGGCTGCGCTGCCAGCGGGGTGGATGGTGGTGGAGGAGGTCCAGGAAGAGCACTGGAGCCAGGAGGGGGCACTGCCCTGTTGACAGAGAGACACTCCCGGGGACACAAACACCCACGGCTGCTCTAAACTGATGCTGCATTGTGAGCTTGTTGTCCTTTCAGTTACTTCCCTCTCCAGTGAGATCCCAGCACGATCTACGAGCATCTCACACAAGCCTGGAATCAATGATCGGAAGCCAAGTGCCCCTCAGAGTTGTTAATTCTTGCAGAGGACAGTAGCCGAGGAATCACGGCCAGAGAGATTCAGAGAGGAAAGAAAGGGGTTCCCAGAACCAGCAGAAAGAGGCCAACCTTTGAGGGTTTCCACCTGCTGGTAAAAGCTCTTTCACACAGAATATACATAGCCCCTGCTACCCCAAACATGGCTGCTTCAAAAGGATGAGAGCTGAGCAGAGAAGCTGTTTGTATGGTAGAGAAAAGTGGTCGGAAAGGCGTCCTGGGCCATACACTGGTTATCCTAGGAACCTGAACAATAGGAGGGAAAAAGAAAACAGCAGGGGAAGAAACGGAGAAAATGCTGAACAAGTGACCTACAAATAGCAATTACAGATTGTGAAAGAAAAACAAAACCCAATGCCACCGCTGAGGATGGTAATTTTCCATGCTGAGGTCTGTATCCATTGTGTAAACCAGAATTCACCCATGAGGTCATGTCCAGAGGGCCACACAGCAAAGACACTCAGGGATATTCTAACTTGGTTTATAAACACTCTGAAGTCTCCTGCATGGGGCTGGATGAGATGCAGGACAGAGGTCCTGGTTCCTGTGCTCACCAAGGCTTGGGACAGGTGAGACAGTAACTGCTTTTTAACTGGATGGGCAATCAATCCCAGTCATTTGACCAAATAACGAAAAAAGTATATTTTAAACATTCTACAGAAAGGGATGGAGACAAAAATAAAAATTATTAATAGCAAAAACATTCCTGCTATTTTCAGTTAAGGGGTACTTATTAGACGGGCTGGAGAGATGGCTCAGTGGTTAAGGCACTTGTCTGCAGAGCCTGATGACCTGAGTTCAATTCCTAGTACCCACATAAAGCCAGATGCATAAAGCAGCACATGCATTTGGAGTCCATTTGTGGTGGCTGGAGGCCCTGGCATGCCCATTCTCTCTCTCTCTGCTTGCAAATAAATAAATAAAATTATTTTTAAAAATCATGCTTAGGGCTGGAGAGATGGCTCAGCAGTTAAGGCACTTGCCTCCAGTGCCTAAGGCCCCGGGTTCAATTCCCCAGGTCCCACATAAGCCAGACCCACAAGGTGGTGGCCCTGGTGTTCTCTCTCTCTCTCTCTCTCTCTCTCTCTCTCTGCTTGAAAATGAATAAATAAAATAAAAATAAATAAATATAATAGAAAATATATTTAAAAAAAAAAAACATGCTTAGTTGTGAGTGTTGTGCACAGTTTTAGTCCCAGCACTTGGGAGGCTGAGGTAAGTGCATCGCCGTAAGTTCAAGGCCTGCCTGGGCTACAGAGTTCCTGGTCAGCCTGGGCTAGTGTGAGACCCTGCCTCAAAAACACCAAGGGAAAAAAAAAGTACTTACTGAACTCGAGGATATTACTACAAAAATGTGACTTTATGGATTTCCCCGAGAGAAGCTACTAGTGAGAATTGTTCCTGTGTGGACATGGTCTCAACTGGTGCCCTGTGCCTGTGTGGGCGCCAACCCCAAGCATGACCTCTCCCTCCCTGTCTTTAAACTGCACGCCATCTGTGTAGGCCAGAGCTGCTCCCTCGGCTGTTCCTGGGCCACTTCTCAGTGACTGCAAATTACTTTTCTTTGTTCTCCTTCCTTCTCCACAGAGACAGCTTGAGCAAGCACACATTAACAATTCAGCTTCCCCAGGAAATGGCTTGCATGGGCCCTGCATACAGCTGAAGGCCTTTTGATTAGATCGAACTATTTAGTACTCGGTTTATAGTCGGTTAAACTTGAGAGGATCTTCCTGACTGAGCTTCCTGAGGGCTGACGACAGGTATGCATCACCATGCCCAACCTTTCTTATTTTTATTTCTGAGACAGGGGCTCACGTACGTACGCAGGGCTGGCCTCACACGCTCTGTGTAGCCGAGAATGACCTTAAATATCTGATCCTCCAGCCTTAGGTTCCCAAGCACTGAGATTATAGGTGTCTGCCACCATGCCTGGCTTAATTACTATGTATTTTTGCTAAAGCACATTAACTAAAGGTCTTTGGGTTTTAAAGTTTGAGATTGTCTGGTTTGAACTGTTTTGTTGTTGATGGGCCACTGACAAGGCTATGCTTCATCAAAGAGCAGGTTTAAAAAAAAAGTTGGTTTTTTTTTGAGACAGGATCACTCTGTAGGCTTCTGCCGTCACACTGCCTTAAGAAATTAGCAGCCGCTAAAGGAATCTTGCAGTCTCTGGGTAACAATAAAGCCATAACCAGTTCAAACAGCAGCCCTGGCCCAGTACTATGAAACAAACCAGAAAACAACATCCAATGGTATACATGGATTCAAGCTCTTTGGACCCTGTACTTCTGCTTAGCTAAAATCATCTACTGCAGTCAGACTATGCTAAGAGCTTTTGATTGTTTCTTAATAATTATAAATGATTAGTATTTTCTAAACACAAGAAAGCATATCTTCTTTAATAATGATCCATTAATAAATCTGAAAAACAAACACACAAAATGAACAGACTAGCCGAGTGTTTTCTTCTAATATTAAGCGGATAGATACTGAAAGTTCATTTTAACTTTTGTGAGTTTCTCTCCTTTTCATTTCTAGGTCTTCTTTGATCCCCAACTCCCAGTCCTTCTGGTACTTACGAGAGAGCGGGAGCTCTGCCGGGATGGTGGAAGAAACTGCCTCACATTGGTAGGCGTTTCCTTCTCAATGGAGTGGCGTCTCTGCGGTGGCTGCCTCCTCTCTGGCTGGGGTGTCGATGAGATGGGCAAGAATTTCGGAGGCTCTGGAGATTTAACCAAATAAATGAACTCTCTTACAAACGAAAGTCGTAGGTCGTGGATCTTCTGGCAAATGATCTTTTGTCATATGTCATAAACATTGCACTCAAAGATATACTTTTTAAAGAGGAGAGATGCTTTAAGACGGTAGCCAGCAGGAAGTCTGATAATTGTTTCAGAAGACTTTCTGCAAGATAAGACTCCCACATCAACCAAAATTCAAGTGTGCCTTCTTTTCATATTCTCCCTTGTAAGGATAAAATAGGAACATTCTTCTTTATGTTTATTAAGATCTCTGTTTTTTTCATTTTAAATTAAGCTATACTGAAACTGCAAAAAGAAAAAGCTCAACTCTGATGTTAACAGTGTACTACTTCTGGGAATGAACCTAGGGCAGTGGACTCGCCCACGGAGTGCTAGCCCAGTCCCTAGTGTTTGAATGGTTCTGGAGTCACCATTTGAAAGCACAAGGAGAAAATGAGAAATACACTGTACAGCTAGAGTTTTAGTCAGCACTTCTTCCTACTCTCTTTGCAAAGTAGGGCTGCTTCCTGCGGTGAGGGAGGAACACGAGGGCCAAAGAGGCCAATGGGACCGGTCTCTTTGGATTGTCCATGAAGAGAAATGTAATTTCCACTGTCAAGAAAACATGCAGAAATTTGTTTTAGTTTAATTGGTTCTGCATAAAAAATAAAAAATACTATTTATTTCGGAGACAAGGTCTCATGTAGCCTAAGGCTGGCCTTGAACAAACTTCTGATCCTCTTGCCTCCACCTCTTGACTACTGGGATTATAGGCATGTGTCAGCACATTTGGTTTTATGTGAGGCGCTCAAGATCAAAGCCAGGGCTGCACGCATCCTAGACAAGCACTCTACCACCTGAGCTACATCCCAGTCAGAGGGTCTCTAGTCAATGGGCCTGGCCACACACTAATTATAGACAATAACCAAAGCCGGCTCCTACTGTGTTTAAGTATATATAACCTGTTTAAGTAACTGAAATGCTAGGTAAAGAAATTTAACCTTAGTCAGGTGTGGTGGTGGACACTTGTAATTCCAGCACTTGGAGGTAAAGGCAGGAGAATGGGGAATTCAAGGCCAGTCTCCGCTATATAACAATTTAGAAACCTTCAGTTTATGAGAAATCAAGTCAGTGTTCTAAGATTAATATTTTTGGATATGTATGTGTATGTGGTGTCCACTCCCTTATAAGACAGGGTCTCTTGGTGGTCAGGCTAGACTGGCTGTCCAGAGAGCTAGCTCTAGGGTCTGCCTGTCTCCACCCTCCCAGCACTGGAATGACAGGCATGAGCCTCCAGTGAGCATTTATATGGTTACTGGAGACTGAACTCAAATTTTTAGAAATTTCCTAATTCTAGACATTTGTGCTCAGAATCAACTGCCCAGATGTGCACATGGCTGTGTGTGGAGTGTGTCAGTGTGTGGGAACTAACAATCTGGTTAGTTAGGGCTTCTAGCTCAAAGTCAGACAAGGAAGTAGTCTGAAAATATTATCTACATGCACACCATGTATGGAAAGAAGTGTGCCAGGCCTACTACTTAAGGCCTACCTGGGGTGCAGCCTAGGAAATGCCTGAGCCTATTTGCTCCTGACAGTGAAGTGCCAGCGTTAGCGCTTGACATGCCAAATGACCATAGGGCACTGTTCTTCCTCCATAGATATACAAAACACACCACCATCTCAGCCCCCTTCCCACTGATTCCCTCCTTATAACTAGCCCCTGGTCTATTTCCACGTCGTCACCATTTCTTGTCCCTCTCCCATGATGAGGGGATCCTGGCTCTGAAGGTGGGTACTCACTTTTTCTAGTGCACACAGCCTCCAGTACTGGATCCTCAAGGAAGGAAGGAGACACACTGCTGCTGCTGGTGGACTTGTGTAGAGTTTCCTCCTGAAGAAAGCAGATTCGTAAGCTTTAGATCCTGGGCTACTCAGCAATACTGTGCCATTAAACAGCTATCTTAACATGAGGCATCAACTTACAATGTTCAAAAGTAGTACAAGAAAAACCAGGAAAGGTCTAAAATTAGACAAGGGGCTAGACAGATGGCTCAGCAGTTCAAGGTGCTTGCCTGCAAAGCCTGACAGCCTGGATTTGATTCCCCAGTAACCATGTAAAGCCAGATGCACAAAGTATCACCTGCGCCTGGAGTTCATTTGCAATGGCAAGAGGCCTTGGCACACTCATACACCCTTCCCTCCCATCTCAAGTAAATAATTAAAAAAATAAAATTAAGCCGGGCGTGTTGGCACATGCCTTTAATCCCAACACTCGGGAGGCAGACGTAGGAGGATTGCTGTGAGTTCAAGGCCACCCTGAGACTACATAGTGAATTCCAGGTCAGCCTAGACTAGAGCGAGACCGTACCTCGAAAAACCAAAATAAATAAATAAATAAAATAAAATTAGAGGGGGCTGGAAATTTGGCATAGTGGTTAAAGGCACTTGCTTGTAAAGCATGATGGCCTGGGTTCAATTCCCCAGTACCCATGTAAAGTCAGATGCACAAAGTGGCACATGTTTCTGGAGTTTGTTTGCAGTGGCAGGAGGTCCTGGTATGTCAATACTCTCTCTTTCTTTTTCTCTTTCTTTCTCTCTCAAATAAAAAATTAGAGCCAGGTGTGGTGGCACACACCTTTAATCCCAGCACTGGGGAGGTAGAGGTAGGAGGATCACCATGAGTTCAAGACCACCTTGAGACTACATAGCAAATTTCAGGTCAGCCTGGGCTAGAGCGAGACCCTACCTCAAAAAACCAAAAATTTAAAAATAAAATTAGACAAGACTGGGTTTGGCTTTGCCCCACTGAAGGACAAGACAATGAGCAAGTTTCTGATCTTAGTTTCATCCTGAGTAGAAGAGGAGGCATTATTCCCTTTCCACAGGAAGAACTGAGATAAGACATTCAAACTGTGTACCACGTGACCTGGCATAAAACTGGTGATCAGTATTATTACTAGGGGAATATGTGACCTAGGTATGAAAGAAACAGATGCAGCCTTGTCTTACTCATTGCTGAATGCTTAGCACCAAACCCATCACTTACTGAGTAATGAGTGTTTGCTGAATGAATGGATAAAAGTCAATATTTACAGAAATGTCATGACTGCACTGTACCAGGTAAAATTTATGCTTCTACTGCCTGTGAGATCTTTTCCTAGTCTATACCCAAATGAGGTACACTATTTATTCATGAAATATTTACTCTACTTTTTAACAGGAGACACTCATAAGCCAGAAGACAACTAAATTCCTTCCACGGTAATACCTACAGAATATATACTATGTATAAATGTATGTATTTGTCTTTTTTTTTTTTTTTTGGTTTTTTGAGGTAGGGTCTCACTCTAGCACTATTCACTATGTAGTCTCAGGGTGGCCTTGAACTCACAGTGATCCTCCTACCTCTGCCTCCCGAGTGCTGGGATTAAAGGTGTGCGCCACCACGCCCAGCTTTTTTTATTTTTTGGTTTTTCGAGGTAGGATCTTGCTCTAGCCCAGGCCAACCTGGAAGTCTCAGGGTGGCCTCGAACTCACCTCTGCTTAGAGTGCTGGGATTAAAGGCATGTACCAACATGTGCAGCCTTGCGAAAATAAGTATTTTTGAATGCCGATTAGAATTAGGTAAATAAATTTACTAATGACTATGAGAGTTAGTAAAAATTCTCTTTGACTTTCCTACCTAAGGTGGCATTAAAAATTAATTAGTCATAGGTCAGCCTGAGCTAGAGCAAGACCCTACCTTGAAAAACCAAAAAAAAGTCACTCATTAAAACTGACCTTTCTCAAAGCCTACTTCAAACTATAATCTAAAAGATCTCACTGAAAAATAAAAAAGAAAATGCCATATTAGCTACACAGTTGAAATAAAATAAAATTTTTTTTTTTTTGTTTTTTTAAGGTAGGGTCTCACTTTAGCCCAGGCTGACCTGGAATTCACTACATAATCTCAGGCTGGCCTCAAGCTCATAGTGATTCTCTCTTACCTCTGCCTCCTGAGTGCTGGGATTAAAGGCGTGTGCCACCATGCCAGGCTCTCAAATAAATTTTTGCAGTGACTTTCACACTCAGGATTACCATGAAGAATAAATAAAACAACTAGTCACACCTTTGTTCTAGATATGGTGTAGGTCACAAGCAAGCAGAATGATTGCCTATTGCTTATGAAAGGCCCAAAGGAAATAAAAGCACAGAGTATCTCTTAGGAAAAGAAAGAAACGAGTCATACACAGCACCTTCCTGTAACTACCTGATGAGGTGGGTGCTCCCTTCCCTGACTAAACAGGGTAATCTGATTGCCTCATATGCTCCAGGCTTACCTTCCTCAGAAAGTCTCATTCTGCAGCTGAGGCTGGACTGGAACTCACTGTGTAGCCAGGTGCATCTTGATCTCTTGTGTTATGAGAGCTCAGCCTGGCCTTGAACTTGCTATGTAGCTGAGGAGGACCTTGAACTACTGATCTTCCTGCCTCCACCTACCAAGTGCTGGGAGCACAGGCATGGTATGCACCACACTCAGATCTTTATTCTATTTCAGAAGAACATATGATCTATAATAATGTTGTGAGGCTGGAGAGATGGCTGGGAAGTTAAATAAAGGCTCTTGCTTGGTGTAACGATGTAATAGTCAATAAGCTCATTAATAACCTATTTCATAAGCACATCAGATCTATAATAATGTAGCAAGGACACTCAAAACTAAGCCAGGGCTGGGGGAGGTAAACTTTACAATGTTGTATGGAACCCCCAAGGAAGCCTTGAAAGGTGGGATGCTGGTAGTGGGTAGTTAAGGCTCTAGTCCCCCACCCTCCATTTCTAGTTGATGGAACTGTGCTTCTGTAAGTAAATGTGAGAAAAGGTTTTGGTGCTTCAAAAAGGGTTTGGAAGCTCCTCCTCAGCTGGGAGGGAAGGAGGGAAGGAGAAAAGTGGGGGAGAGAGAGAAGAAGGAAGCCTTTCCTATTTTTGAGTCTGACTTGGAACTTGGCTCACTGTGCGGTCTCAGCTGACTCTTTTTTTTTTTCCAAATTTTTTTTTTATTGTCCATGAGTTACATTATTTAGTGGGCCAACAATGAGTTGTTATCCAATAACCCAATGCCCCCCCTCCCCATCCCCAATCAGCTGGATATCCTCCTCCGTGGGCCGTCTGGATCAGTCCTTGTGGCAGGGGACCATGGATAGCCTAGTATTCAGCCAGGTTCTCCTGGCCCAAGTGTGTTGTTACTGAGGGGCCAGCTGAGGACTCTTGAGGAGAGTCAACAGAGCCACCAGAGGCCAGATGTGCAGTCAGGACAGGTGTGAGGAAGATGTCGGGAGAGTTACGTAGCCTTTCCAGACTCTGTAGTCTTGGTAGTGTTTAGCCTCACAGCTTGATGCAGTGCCTGGCAGATGTGTGTCCCTATCAAGCCTGTGCAATGATTCTTGGGCATTTGTTCAATTTCTGATTTAAATTATAAGCAACTAGGGGCTGGGGAGATGGCTCAGCAAGTAAGAAGGCCTGAGCGTAGCTGGGTTCGATCCTCAATGCCCACATAAAGGGCTGGGTGTGGCTCACTGGTCAGGCCTTCACTAGACCAAAAATGGTAGTTTCAGGTTCAGTGAGAGACTCTGTCTCAAGGAAACACAGACAGCGATAGAGGAGAACACCGACATTCTCCTCTGGCCTCCCCAGGGTGTACACCTGCACACGCACATGTGCATATACTACACACACACACACACAGGGGAATTGGTCCTGTGTCTGCTGTCTGGTGAGGGGAGTGCTTCTCCTCATCAGTTGGAGGGTGTGGAGAATGACCCCGCTCTTCAGAGGGAGGATGTGAGGACTGGCTCCCTTCATCAGGTGGTAGAACCAGATGGAAGATGGACTGACTCTCCTCACAATGGAGGCAGTGATGACATGATGACATGCCCATCTGTGTCCTCCCAGGGGCAAGTTCCACATGGAGAACTGTCCTCATTACTCCACTCTAAGGAAACCTGGTTTGAGTTTCCAGGTACCCCATTCACATCTAGGTAAATGTCAGTAATCACAAGAGACATTTTTCTTGGTTTTCATCAGTAATGGCCAACTTGGAACTCACTATGTAGTCTCAGGGTGGCCTTGAACTCATGGCGATCCTCCTACCTCTGCTTCTCGAGTGCTGGGATTAAAGACGTGCGCCACCATGCCCGGCTAAGCTTCTTTTTTTAAAAAAAACATATTTTATTTATGAGACAGACAGAGAGAGAGAGAGAGAGAGAGAGAGAGAGAGAGAGAGAGAGAGAGAGAGAGAGAGAGAGAATGGGCACACCAGGGCCTCTAGCCACTGTGAGCAAATTCCAGATGTATGTGCCACTTTGGGAAGCTGGCTTTACATGGGTGCTGGGGAATCAAACCCCGGTTGTTTGTAGGCAAGCACTTTAATGGCTGAGCCATCCTTCCAGCCCAGCATGTGTGTATTTTAAAGAAAGAAGAACCTATAAAGATGCTTCCCTTGACTTAGTAACTCATCTATCATTTTACTTCCTTCCTGTTAGCCAAATTAACTTCACCCTTAGCTTCACTGACTGGGACATGGGAAGAGATGAAGCAACAGCTGAAGGAACTGGCAGAGGGGCAGGGTCAGAGGGCATGGTGCCTGGCCACCTCACCTCAGATTCCGAGCTGTCCAGCTCGGCCAGGGTTGGGGCTTTGAGGAGCTTCTTCTGCTGCGCAGGCACCTGCTGGGCAGCCCTCAAGCTGCTTTCTTTTGTCTGAGATGCTAAACCTCCGTTCACCATACATAATTCTTCAACATTCTTTGGAGATTCTGGAGTGACATCTAGTAGGAAAAAGGTAAAAGCTTACCTTTTCTTGAGCCAAGAAAGATAATTGATGTTGGAAGCACACGCTGGGTAATAAAGCTTTCACACGTCACACAAATAGTACAGTCATGTCTCACCTGTGCACGTGGAATGAACCACTAAAATGAATCGTTACATTGGCATTTGTAGCTCGGAATTCAGAGTGGGGAGTCACCTTTCAGATACCGGGATGACCGTTCCTAACCAAGTCTAGCTCTGGTGCTAGCTGTCTGTTTTCTGCTCTATGAAGCAGGGATCATAACCAAGGCGAGTGAGTGCGAGCTTGTGAGGGAGAGCTACGCGGGTTAATAACTGCACGCAAAACGCTGCCTAGGACAGGCAGTGCACACTCAATGTTAGCCATTATGAACTGACTTTTTTTTTTTTTTTTTGGTTTTTTTGAGGTAGGGTCTTGCTCTAGTCCAGGCTGACCTGGAATTCACTGTGTAGTCTCAGGGTGGCCTCGAATTCACGGCGATCCTCCTACCTCTGCCTCCCGAGTGCTGGGATTAAAGGCGTGCGCCACCACGCCCGGCATGAACTGATTTTATCTTTACTTAGAAGTAAACTAAGATCCCCACTGACTCAGAGCTCCACACTGGTATGGGCCAGAGTCCAGCCTAGAATCCTCCCAGTGAATAGGATTAATTGTTTTCAGCACTTCAAATGAAGACTTAACATGGATTAAGTTTAATAGGCAACTCTAACAATAGAGTATTTAAAATATAAGCCAGCAGGGATCTCATAATTTCATGTGCAGGCCAGCAGGCTCACTGCTCGTCACCATCTGTGAAGTTCCTGCTGTTGGATGAAGAGCCTGTGATACACAGTAAAGGGGGAAAGACTGGATCAGCACTCCTTGCAGGAGGGGACAGCACTGGAACTAAGGTGGCGCATGCCTTTAGTCCCAGAACTGACTGTAGGGTCACTGTGAGTTCAAGGCCACCTTGAGGCTACATTGTGATTTACAGGACAGTCTAGGCTAGACCAAGACCCTACCTCAAAAAAACAACAACAAAAAAAATAAAAATAAAAATAAAAAGCAATTTTTCTTCAACAGACGGTACAGTACACTTATATATCTGAAGATGGGAGGTAGAGTTCCAGGAACCATTTTATATATATATATATATATATATATATATATATATATATATATATATATATATAGTGTGTGTGTGTGTGTGTGTGTGTGTGTGTATTTTCCTTGTTCTGAGAGAGGGTCTCCCAGGCTGGCTTCAAGCTTCCTATCTCGCCAAGGTTGACCTTGCACTTCGGATCCTCTTCCCAAGTCCTTGTGCATGTCAGGCAAGCACATTACAACTGAGCTACACCCTTGAGCTCATTTGAAATAACCATGAACATGTGTTCACTGCAATGATATGTATCTTATTTCAAATTTTTAATTTCTAGACAGGTGCAGGGATAGTTTTTGAGGAGCTAGCCTGGCCTACATCACAAATACCAGGCCAAAACTGGGCTTCAGAGTAAGACTGTCTAAAAACTAAACAAAATTAATTTTAAAAAAATTTTGGAGGTGGGAAGATGTCTCAGTTGGTCAAAGTGTTTCCATTAAACATGAGAACCTGAATTTGAATCCCAGCACATGGAGAGCTAGGTATGGTAGTGTATGTCAGTGTCGGGAGGCAGGGATAAGAGGATCCATTTCTGGGGCTAGTCTAGCTGAGTACTCACTGAGTAGTGAGTTCCACCATCAGTGAGAGAACCTGTCTCAAAAAAATATTGTGGGGCTGGGGAAATGGTTAAAGGTACTTGCTTGCAAAGCAGCTATCCTAGGGTTGGCCCAGGTTCAAATCCCCAGTATCCACATAAAGCCAGATGCACAAAGTGATACATGCATCTGGAGGGCAATTGCATCATCAGAGGCCCTGATGCACCCACTTTCTTTATCCTTCTCTCCTTGCAAAAAAAATAAAGTATTTTGGAGAGTGATTAAGAAAGACACGGATGTTGACCTCTGGCGTCCACACACATGAGTCATTCACTGTCTACTGATTGAACCCCATTTATTTTTCCTGTGCTTGGGTTCAGAGTCATGGTCTAGACTACTTATTTAGAATGTTTACTCCTTAACGGTTCACTTTCCAACTAAGAAAACACTCCAACCTTTATATTTAAGTTAGAAGAACAAGTTAATTTTTCCCATTTATCATCTGGAATATTTTAACAGTAAAAATGCGACAAAGAAAAACACAGGAGCACAAGGAATGATCGAGGAAGCGCTGGGACGTCACAAAGCACAAAACAGCACAGCAGATGGGAAGCAGGGACAACGAACCTCTTTGCTACCCCTCTAGAGCTCACTCCCAACACACAGCCCGGCACAAGAATGCAGGAATGCACAAGAGACTGACCTATGCTAGAGTGAGAGCATGCACACTCTTGATGGGCCGCATGAGCTCAATTCAGATCAGCCTATAAACAACTTGTGTAGGTAGCCCTGCTCAGTCTCTTATCCATCCAGTGGGATCGTATCAGTACCCAGTCAGAGGAATCAGAGTGTGGAACATACATGGTCAACTTTGGAGATTTAGTACATGGATGGTCTAAATGTTTCTGGGTCGATTTTCTAGTCTAAAATGTTCACAGGTTCACTCTGCAAGTGGTTCATTAAAAGAGAAGCCAAATGATAAAGAAAATAGAAAAAGCTCTTCAGTGGTCAGCAAAAATAGCAAGTGAAGATTAAAATAGCAGAATCATGCCATGAGATCTATAAAAATAAAACTTAAAAACATACAGGAATTAGTTTCATAGTTAGAACACAGTAAATATTAAATTCAGAAAATGATGTTAGAAGTTCCTGACTCTTCAAATACAAATTTATATGCCAACAATTCTTTGTAACTTGAGACACTCCATTGCACTTCAGAGAACATTCTGTCCCAACATCTTATTTTTGTTTAAAACAAAGGCTTCTGAAGTTAAAAAGCCGAGTTTGCAAACTATCTCATAGGAATTGTTTTGAAAATCTGCTCATATAAAGTTAACATTTTATTTTTAAAATGGAACTGATTTAACAGATAAAACATCATTTGGTTATTTATGTTACCATTACTCCTGCCTATGGCATTGCATTGCACACACCACAGACGAAGGCTTGGCAGTGCTCTTATGTGACCAGCATGCAGAGCCACGTGTGGTGGGCTCTGTCCACTAAGCACAGATGCCCAAGGCAGCTCCTGCCCAATCACTGAGGCTCGAGAAAACTCAATGTAGTAGAGAACAGGGCACATCACAACTCTAGTTCTTTCAAGAATTTCCTGCTCTCCTAGAGGTCTGAAGGAGTGAAAGCAAGACAGAATGGGCAGCATGGCCACAGCTGTGCACATGGAAAGCTACAGAATCACCCACGTTTTCAATATTTTAAGGATATTATTTTGAAAGAGGTAGGATGTTTTATGTTACTGACCACAGCTTAGAAGAAAGCCTTTCAATTTTCTTTTTGACAGGTTTGGACAAGCAGATGAATGCGTGTGCTTCACAGAAACCACACAACCCACGTCAGGTGTGAAAGTGTTTTTTTTGTTTGTTTGTTTTTTTTACCTGACAAGTCAAAACTGTGAGACATGCTAAGTGGCCGCATTGCTGGAAAAAAAAAAAAAAACAATAAAAGAAAAGTACTTCAGCTGTTAGGGAACATTCAGGACAGAAAAGAAGGAAGTAGGAGTATAAAATGAGAGCTTATTGGCACATCTCAGAGTCTAGTCAGAAGCCAGCGGATAAGAATCTGAAATAATAAAACCTCCTAAGAGTCTTATTTTCAATTCTATGCAGAGTAACAATAAAAGGAAAAATGACGTTTTAAAGAACATGTTAAACATGAAAACATGAATAAGATACAAACATTTTGAAAGAAGCACAGACTAAGATTTTTCCCTTACATATAAAATAGGTCAAGGGGAAAAATGACTTTTTTGTTGTTTTGTTTTTTTGAGGTAGGGTCTCGCTCTAGCCCAGGCTGACCTGGAATTCACTATGTAGCCTCAGGGTGGCCTTGGACTCATGACATTCCTCCTACCGCTGCCTCCCAAGTGCTGGGATTAAAGGCGTGTGCCACCACGCCCGGCTCGAAAAATGACTTTTAAAACATGATTTTAGGAAACATATAAAATGTTTAAAATTTCAGAAAATAGGAGTCCTTCAATGAAAATCTGGTTCACTGAATAACGGTGGAACCTTTTCTAAGAAACAACAACAACAAAAAATCTCACTTAGGGGCTGGGGCAATAATTAGTTGGTAAAATGCTTGCTAGCAAGCATGAGGACCAGAGTTTGAGCCCCAGCACCTCTGAAAATGCCAGGCACAGCCATGCATGCCTGTAATCCCAGTGCTTCAAGGTGGAGACAGGTGGATCCCTGCTGGACAACCAGTGAGATGCAAGGCAATGAGAGACCCTGTCTCAAAAGGAGGTGGGTGAGGTACCTGAGGTTGCCCTCCTGCATGCTCATCCACACACACAGTGTGCCCCACACAAACACACAAACCTCAGTCAAGAAACAGGAGCACTACGAGTCAACAAGTTTTCTGTAGCCTGTGCAACCTAGGGCTGAGAGGCCAGGCTGCCCAAGGTGAAATCTCCTGGGCCACTTACTCCTGCAGTGCGAGCCTGGGCTTAAGTTACTTCAGCTGTACAATGGGAACAATGGCACCCAATTCCTGTGATTGTAATAAAGACTTCATACAAAAAAGACGCTTGAAAAAGCAATCACCACATAAAAATACACTAATTGTCCTTCCTTCCTTCCTTCCTTCCTTCCTTCCTTCCTTCCTTCCTTCCTTCCTTCCTTCCTCCCTCCCTCCCTTCCTCCCTCCCTCCCTCCCTCCCTTCTATGTGCGCAAGGTTTCATGTAGCTCAGGTTGGCCTCAAGCTCATTATGTAGCTGAAGGTGCTCTTGAACTTGAGATGCTCCTGCTTCTATCTTCCAGGTGCTGGGATTACAGGCATGCACCACCACACCTAGTGTATGCAGTACTGGGGTTCAAACACAAGACTTTCCGGCCTCTGCCAACTGAGTTACATTCCCAGCCCTTAATTTTCATCTCTTAAGAATAAAATTTCTTTTCCATTGAAATAACTTATGTTTAGAAAATGTTATTTATAATGATTAAATTATGTACTTTAAAAGGATAACTCATACATTATACTTGTTTGTATGTGATACTGGGGATTAAATCTGGGGCCTTGTGCATCATGCTAGGCAAACACTCTACCATTGAGCTATATCCACAGCCAGTTTTACACAATTTTATTTTGAGATGATTTCAGTAAGTTATCCAGGCTAGCCTTGAACTTGCCATTCTTCTGCTTCAGCCTCCTGAGTAGCTGGGATTGCAGGTGCGTGCCATTAGACCTGGATAGAAATTTTACACACACACACACACACACACACACACACACACACACATTTTTTTGGGGGGGTTGAGGTAAGGTCTCACTCTAGCCCAGGCTGACCTGGAATCCACTATGTAGTCTCAGGGTGGCCTTGAACTTATGGTGATCCTCTTAATCCTCCTCTGCCTCCTGAGTGCTGGGATTACAGGTGCATGCTATCATAACTAGCTTCTTTTGGGCATCTTTAATCTCTAACTAGAGGAGAGTTGTAGAAATAAACATTTTACAAATAATATAGTCTTGCTATAAATAAAAAATTAGCCTGGCATGGTGGCAATATGCCTTTAATCCCTGCACACGGGAGGCAGAGGTGGAAGGATCACTATGAGTTCAAGGCCACTCTGAGACTACATATGAATTCTAGGTCAGCCTGGGCTACAGAGTAACACTGAAAATACTATTAAAACAATATGTACAAAGGGAGATTAAGAACAAACCAGGTGTTTTCAGACAATAATGGACGGCCTCAAATACCAGCCATAATTAAGATGATTACATATGTTGAGTGGCAGAGTACTTACGTGGTATATCATGGCCTGGCTTCAATGCCCAGCACCACAGACACACACACAAAGACCAGGATTGTGAAATATGAAGCAAACTATGTATTTACCACCTATAGGTGCATGGGTGTTGGTTTATTAAGTTTTTTTAAACCACAATCCTGTTTACTTCTTACATAAAAACCTCAATGCAGGTAAGAGGAACTCTTCTCCCATTTCCGCACATGAAGAAAGTCATGCTCGGAGGTGAAGAAACTCTCCTAAAAGCACAGCTAGAAACTGGTCAAGCGCTTTCCATCATGCCGTGAGGCTGTCCTGTAGTTCAACATCAGACAGGGAGAGAACTTCTAGTCACATACATAAATTTCAAGAATGAACTTTAAGTGTGCAGGTATATGTACGTAAGCAACAGCAAGAGAGGCTAAGGCAGGGGAGGAGAGACAGGGAATGTGAACTCAGACGACCCTCACTTGACACTGTGTAAAAATGCTATACTGTGTATTTATACAATTCTCCTAGTGGAGACTCACGAGAGCGAGAGGCAGAGGACTCACCTAATCTGCTGCGTCTAATTTCTTCGGGTGAGACAGGACGCAGCTTTCTTTCTGCTTTAATTTCTTCCAATATTCTTTCATGGAGGCTCCGGGGCCGTGGAGGGGTTGGCTTCAGTTTTCTGGCTGAGGCCTTGGAAAGACAGCAGAGTAGTGGGAGACTTGAGTAATTGTTCTTCAACGGTTTTTTAACTAAAGGCCATTCATACTGTAGAGAATTATGAATTATTCCTGGGCTTCTGTTTTGTTAAGCAGTCAGTTTTAATAAAATTATACTCACGTACCCACCCTTCAAGCCACTGTTTGGAAACTCATTTTTGTTGCTGTTGGTATTGTTGAGACTAGGTGACAATAATCCTCCTGCCTCAGCCTCCTGAACGTTAGGACTATAGGCATGAGATGTGACAGCTGGCAAAAACCAGTATTTCTGAATAACTTATCACAACCTTCTTACCGTCTTTGTTCCATGGCCGAGGAAACAGAGGCTCAGAGGGGTGGATGCTACGGGGAGCTAGTGTGCCACCGCCTTCCTATGCCCCCCATACTCGGCCAACACCACCTCCCCAAACTTGACCCCTGGAGGGCCTCTTCCACTTCCTTCACAATGATTGTACAAGGATAATCTTGCTATAGATGTAGACATGGGAGAAAGCTGTGATTTACTGTCTGCAGACTCGGGAGGGTGGGGAGAATAGGTTAGGGTACTCTACTCTCTGATGACTAGAAAGAACCCGGTGAACAAAGAAGATGACCAGCATTAGGAGCGTGCACACACGACTGAATAACGTCAACATGGCAGTAGAAGCTCACATGCGCAATCAAGCTGGAGAGGCAGCTGAAACCGTGCGGCATTCGTTTTTAAATGCTATCACGGGAAGTATTTAGCCAGGTTTTACACCATGACCCAAGTTGTTTTGAGTAAAAACATCTTAAGACAGTTTTGTCCTGAGTACTTAAAAATGTAACTTGTAAGTGGACTTCATTAACCTCAGAGAAAAGCTCATGGGGAAAATGAACCACTTAGAAAACCAGCGCTAGAGACAAGGCCCTCGAGGAGAGCATGTCCTCCTGCTGCCTCTCACAGAGAGGGGCCTGCTGGGTCACACGCTGGGTTCTGACCCTCAGAGAGGGGCGTGCTCGGTTACATACTGGGTTTAAAGGCGGTCTTGATCTGATGAAGTCAAGGATGATTTCATGAGCACTCTTTTTTAACCGAGGAGGGATGTCCCCATTCACCTACAAAGAGAGAAAAAGTAGATTATGTGATTAGAGGAGTGATTATTGATTATTGTAATTTTCTAGGAATAACTATGATCCCAAATATGTCACACAATTGGTGAAATAAAATCTAGCACTAATAAAACCAAATATGTTTTGAAAAAAAAAAAAAAAAGAAATTTTACCTGGGCATGGTGACGCCTTTAATCCTAGCATTAGTGAGGCAGAGGTAGGAGGATCGCTGTGATTTAGTGGCCAGCCTGGGACTACAGAGTGGACCCTACTTCAAAAAATAAATAAATAAAATGAGAACTGTATGCACACTAATTAATGAAAGTCCTAGAAGCCATAAGAGAGACTTTCCTGATGGTGGTATCTTTGGAGATGAAGTTACCCACCACATTAAAACAAAAGTCTGAGATGGGGAGTTTCAGATAACTGAATGTAAATCCTTTATCAGATTTTAACTTGTGCAGTACTTGAAGTGAAACACAATGAAAA
>PVHP010011363.1:0-45330 GCA_004024765.1 Zapus hudsonius | reverse complement strand
ACTTCATGAAACACTTTCACTTCTCCATCTATCATGAGGGATAGCTTTGCTGGGTACAGTAGTCTAGGTTGAAAGCCATACTTCTTTAGGCCCTGAAAAGCATTATTCCAAGCCCTTCTGGCTTTCATGGTTTCTAATGAGAAGTCTGAGGTAAGTCTGATGGCTTTTCCTTTATAAGTTACGGTTTGCTTTCCTCTAGAAGCTTTGAGCATTTTCTCTTTGCTTTCTATGTTAGGCTTCTTAATTAAAATGTGTCTTGGAGAATTCCTCTTCATGTCCTGTCTGTTTGGAGTCTTCTGGGCCCCTTGAAATTTGAGTGGGCTTTCTCTTGTTAGATAGGGAAAGTTTTCTTGAATAATTCTGTTGAAGATATTTCCTATGCCTTTAGCCTGTGTTTCTTCTCCCTCTGTGATCCCCATGATTCTAATATTGAGCCTCTTTATGGTATCCCATAGATCCCTCAAATTTTGCTCACTTGATTTCTTGAATTTATTGAAACCTATGACATCCTTATTAATTCCTTCTGACTTGTCTTCAACTTCTGAGGGTTTGCCCTCCAGATTGTCAACTCTGGGACTGATTGATTTAAGGGAGGTCTTTAACATCTCCTTTTCATTATTGGTTCTGCTATAATTTTGTTTATAGTCTCCAGTTCTTTGGTGAGATCCAATTTCCCATCTATTTTTGTTTTTTCTTGGGATTCTGTATAATCATTTTTAAGATTTTTTTGAAGTCCACATCAAATTTAATCATTTGATTGTCTAATTCCTCCCTTAGTTGATTAATTTTCAATTCACTTAATGTGTTTCTGAATTCATTCATATATCTCTCAATTAAATTCAGTCTGGAGTCTAGGCTTGAGTTAGAAAGCTTCATCTCATTCATGTCTTTTCTCATAATTTCCACATCAGCCATTAACTGTTTCATGTTTGCATTGCAGTTGTGGTCAGGAGTCATATTATTCTCTCTTTGAGATTGTATTTGTGCTGTCTCTACTTCCTTTCAACTTTCCTGTTCCATAAAGGGAATAGGGGCCCTGGGTTGGGGAGTTCCTTCTTTGATTTCTGTGGGTTTTTTCCGTTGATTTCTGCCCATGTCCAGGTAGGGGAGTGGGACTCAGGCACCCTGAGGAGTGCTATTCAGCCCACTTTACTTCCTGGCAGTGGCACGTGATTCCTGGTACTCGTGGAGACTGCCTGTGCTCTCCTTGCAGGTACTTGTCTGAACTCACTTCTGCCAAGTTTCCCAGGCAACTGCCTGCAGTCTGGCCCTGGAACCAAGCTAGGTCAGGTTGCCCAAGGATCGCGTCTGCCTGTGTATGTGGGGAGGGGGTTCGTGGAGAGAAGCTTGTCTGAGGATTGGGTCCTGAGGGAGGGGAGCCCTGCAAGGGGAAGCCACTCAATCGGCGGCATGGCAGAGAGGGGACAATGGCGGGAGCTTGGGGTTGGGGAGTGTTTAGCTCTGTGTTCCCCTGAGGAGCATAGAGCCTCTGGGGAATCCTGTGGTGGTCCTGAAACTGGGGAGAGGCTGGGCCTGGGTTCAGGTTCGGCTATAACTCGGGGCCTGGATCTTAGAGAGAAAATCCACCCTCCACGGAGAGACAGCTTGAGTCCTCCTGGCGAGCACCTGCCCGAGGTCTGGCCCCAGAGCCAAGCTAAGGTCAGGTTGCCCAAGGATCACGTCTGCCTCTGTACATGGGGGGGTGTCATGGAGAGAAGAATCTCCGAAGTTTGGGTGCTGGAGGGAGGGGAGCCCTGCGTGGGGAAGCCGGTCAATCGGCGGCCACGAGGGGACAATGGCGGGAGCTTGGGGTGGGGGAGTGTTTGGCTCTCCACTCCTCTGTGGATCAGAGAGCCATTGGGGAACCCTGTCTGTTCTGGCACAGGAGTTGGGGGGGAGGGAGGGCCTGGGCTCAGGTCCGGCTGGTGTCCAAAGTTTGGATCCCAGCTGGAAAATCAAACCTTTATGGAGAGAGTCCTGGCAATGCTGTTACTCGTCCATCATCTTGTTCTGCCCCCCCATGGTTAGTTTTTAAGTTCAATTTCTTCTAATATGATAGTCCACTGGCTTGAATTAGTCTTTTTTAAAATTATTTTTATACATCTATCTATGAGGCTTCAGTTAGACAATTGAAATGCCAACATTGATTAGTTTTTGTTTCTTCAGAGCCAAATTAAGTGTGATATGGCTTGGGTATGTGTTTGGTGGAGTGAAATAAGAATCTTACATCGCAGAGAGGGTTGGTCCCTTTATTCCTCTGCTGTTGTTTTATAACCTTGGTCTAAGAAGTTAGTTATGCAGACCTAGTCATTAAAGGAGCCCAGTAAAGAAGTATGGTTCTGAAGCAGAAATAATTGTAACCGGTACCTAATTGAGTGTATTATTTTTCAGGAAACATGCATCATAAATCTATTCAAATAGAAATCATCATTCCTAAGCTACAGTCTTATTGGTGAGAGTCGTACTTCAACTAGAAAGAATCAAAAACCCTCTCATTACACATGAAATATATGTACTAAAATGATCTCCAGTGGTCAGCTCTCATAGCTGTCATGGCCAATGTAATGTCACTGGAAGCACTTGTTCACATAGAAGTTGGTAGCAATAAAATACAGAAATGTTAATGTGTCAACACTGTGTGACCAGCCCAGTTTCTCTGGGGTTTAGAAGTTACCTGAGACCTAGTGTACCTTTTGAGTTGGCCTCCAGGAAGAGCAGCTACCTTGAAATCAGAACCCAGTCATACCTTGGATGCCCACCTGCCAGTGAGTCAACTACCTAAGCTTGTTGCCACATTTGTTAAATGAATATAACAATATTTTCTCCCTGTTGCTGCACCTAAAACCATGAGACACTCTGGAATTCTTACGGAATAGGATCTGTTTGATCCTTTAATACAACACTGCAAATTTTTTAAAGTTTCATTTTTTTATCCCAAAGTCAATATTCCTTTTACTATGACTTTTCACCACTATATGAATTTAATAGATAACTGATCTGTAAGTGTAAGTTGTTTAGCATGTAAACTTGTGATTAGATGAGTTGTACATGGAAGACTCTTAGAACAATAATCCAGTAAGTGTATTTTGAAGAATTGGCTGCTATTACTATTATTATTATCATCATCTGAACATGCCATGAATCAGAGACAATTAGAATAGTACTGATTGCTTGCATTTTAAAATAATCAAGTGGTCATTGTCATGCAAAAGCACAAATTAGTAGTAGAAGAGGCCTGGATTTGGGGTCAGAAGATTAGGGTCCCGTTTTGGGTCCTTCCATCTTGTTCTTTGTAACAATAAGAACTAGGGGAGTGGGGCAGAGTTTGATGAGGATTAACTTCCACAGTGTGAGTGAACTTCTACTTGAAATGGGACTAGCACTGCAAAAAAAATGCTGGTTGGTACATAGGAAAGGCAATCTCCTTTGATCCTAAGGGTTTATTGATACTCCTTGTTTCCTCTTCCTTGCTGCCAGTATGTTGGTAATTGGAGAAAACAAAGGGGTATTTACTGGTTCATTTGTAGTAGATGTAAGATGGCAGACAAACTCTGAATTTCTGAAATGGTTTCTGTTTACCTTTTTTTGCCTCAGTCTTGCTTGTGACAAGCGCAATTGATAATCAAGTGAAAAATAAGCTACCAATAATTTAAAATGCAAAATTTTATTTAGTATATTATTTGTTTATGTGTTTCAGGCAGGCATACAGTGCTTGCTTTTGATAACTAAGTGTGTTGTTACTATTATTTTATTTTTATAGAAATGAACTGGGAGAGACAATAATTCCAGCTAGTTCTGTATACTTTAGAAGGTTGTTATGAAAGTCACTATATCAGTTACTTTCTTGTTGCTGGGGAAAAATACCCAACTAGATGAAGCTTAGGGAAGGAAAGAGTTGATTTTGGTTCAAAGTTCCAGAAGGTACAGTTCATCATGGTGGAAAACCATGTGATAGGACATCATTATATCAGCAGGAAAAAGAGGGAGGAGGAAGACAAGGGGGAGGGGGAGAAGAGAGAGAGAGATTGAGAGAGAGAGAGAGAGAGAGAGAGAGAGAGAGAGAGAGAGAGAGCACAAGGTCAGCCCCCAGTGACACATTTCCTTCAGCAGGGTTCCTCCTCCTCCTAAAGTTTCCACAACCTTCCCCAACAGTACCACCATTTGGAGATTAAATATTCTAATGTATGAGGCTGTGGGGATTTACATTCAAACCACCACAGTCACATTTGTCCATGAATTATCAGAGACTCCTTGACCAAACTTGAGACAGGTGACTCTGAGCTTTCTTCCTGACTAGGCTACATCTTGCCTTCAAGCCTATAAAGCCCAATTGTACCAAGAATGTGGGAAATGTGTTTAGTGAGAATTCTCTACCCTTGATATCAGGTTGAGACTGGTCCATGCTTTAACCTTTACCCTCAACAACTGATGACCTGCCTTCAGCAATCACCACCGGAAGTTGACTTAGCCAGCATGTATCTATCTTTGATGTCTTTTCTCAGTAATTTTCTGTCTACTGACTTCCCACTCTCCTTTCCTAACAACACTCACTTGTCCAAGCTGTGTTCATGAGTTCAGTTCTACATGGACACTTCTTTCCTCCTCCTGCAATCGCATCTGTGTTTACTATTCAACTTTAACTATTGTCTTGTTGTGGTTCCCTTTGACAGTATACAGACATACATTTATGACTGACACAAGTTAAGAATGATTTTTAGGTATTTAAAAGCCATAGATATGAGAGGAGGAGCAATGCTGAGGGAGGGGAGCTGTAAGTAAGGAGTAAACTAAGAGAGAGAAGAGATGCAATGGGTGACCTTATACATCAACTTGACTGGGTTAAGGGTTGCCCAGGAAGGCATCCACTATTGTTTCTGGGCATGTCAGTGAGGATGCTTCTGGAAGACCTTAATATCTAGATCAGTACATTGAGTGAAGAAAATCTCCCCTCATCACTGTGGGTGGACACCATTCAGTCTCTCAAGGCCATAATAGAACACTAAGGCAAATTCTGTCTCTTTCCTTGAGCAGGGACAACCCTGTCTTCCTGCTCTTGGTTCTGGTTCTTTTGGATTCTGGAATTTACACCCTTGATTCACTTCCTCCATTCCCCAGTCCTTTGGCTTCAGGCTGAGATATTTGGTTCTCAGATTTTCTGACTCAAGAAGAATGGCACAATTTCCCCAGCCTCCAACTGTGTAAGCCAATTCTTGTATTGGGTCTCCTTTTGTGCATCTCTTTATATCCTTTTTATCTGGCTAAGACAAAGAGACAAAACTGCATCATCCCTTGGGGCATACACTAGCCAGCCACATGGCTACTAAGATCTTGAAATGTGGCTACCCTGAATCATGATGTGCCATAAATGTAAAATTCACAGAATTTCAAAGTCTTAGGATGCTCACATGCAAAGAATGAAATACCTCATTAATGACTTTTGAATTGATAATGCATTGAATGAAATATTTTATTTTAGTTTCTTAAAATTTGATTCTTATTATAGTTGCCCTTGGTATTTACAGGGATTTATTCTAAGGCTTCTGTACATAAAAGCAAGTTTATACTAAATCACATCCACATTACTTAGTATACTTAGTGTACTGTAAATGCTATGTAAATAGTTATTATACTGTATTGTTTAAGGAATAATGCCAACCAAGCTTTGCCTTGAGGATTTCATGACTTGTACCTACAGTATAGGTATATACAAGAATAGAATCACAGTATTTATCCAGCCTGAATGGAGCCAGATAAAATGAAGACATGTTGCCAGGTCTAGACTCCTGTCATGTTGCTTTGAGGAAATTTTAAACCAAGTTAAACCCTCTCAAACAGATACTTTTTTGTTTTGTTTTTTTTTGAGTTAGGGTCTTGCTCTAGCTCAGGCTGACCTGGAATTCACTATGTGGTCTCAGGGTGGCCTCAACCTCATAGCAATCTGCCTGCCTCTGCTGATACTTTTGTTTGAGCACATTCTACGACTCTATTTTCCTGTCCTCCAACCTAGCATAAAGGTGGCACATTAGTGATTTTAGTAAATACTACACGCGTCTGTTGAATTAATGAATATTTGTATCCTATCCGCCTTACAAATAAGTGTCTAAAGGCTAAGCCCTCATGGATAACTTGAGTGCATAAATATGAAACTGACTGGTGGCTGCTTCCTTGATTTCTGGGCTTCATAGAAGTAGCATTATGTTTACTGAAGTAGACCTCTCTTGACAGGCACATATGTCACATAGAACACACACACACACACACACATTTGTATAGGTAGTCACATACAAGAGGCCAATCTCTGCTGTCATGCTCAAGGTTCTTTATCCCGATAAAGCCAGGTACCCAGAGAAACCTGTCTTTGAGATTCCCAAGGAACAATGTACATATAACAAGAGAAGACTTGAAACACATCCTACCTATACTTGGACAACCACTGATACCTAAGAGCCAAGCTCTAACACAGAACTGCATTGGGAAATTTGAAGTCTTACCTTGTTTGTTACCCATGAAAGTTTAGGGACTTACAGAGAGGCAGAGTGGAGCAAAAAGGTAGAGAAAAAGAGAGCTCAAGGTGGCTGCCTTCCGAGAGAGCCCAGTTACTCAGCCATGAAGCTGTGTGTGTACTGAGAACAGAGTGAGGAGATGGCCAGCTCCGACTGGGCTGGATGCCCCCTGAAGGGTAGAAGCAGGATGAGGAGGAGTACCAGCAATTATAGTCCCTATGATGCATGACCTATCAGATCAGGGGCCCCTTGAAGAAGAGTCTTAGGAGAGGGCACATGTAGCCTTGTTGGCTGAAAAGGTTGTCTTACTTCAAGATGGACACAGTGGAAAACACAGATGAAAGGGGTATTGTAAATCTCCCTGAGGCACTCAGAAGGTGTGGGTCAAAGCTTGGACAGTAAGATATGAAAAACTAACTCTACCACAGTTGTTATTAGGAACCCACAGTACCTTACCATGTGAGTGACTCAAATGCATTTCTTTACTTTTTTCTCATTATTCTTTTGTCTCCCCCCAAACTTGCTTTTTAAAAACAAACAAAATCAAATACCTGGGAATATCACTAACCAAGGTAGTGAAAGACTTATATAAGGAAAATATTGAAACACTCAAGAGGGAAATAGAGGAGGATGTGACAAGATGGAAAGACATTCCATGCTCATGGATAGGGAGAATCAATATAGTAAAAATGACAATCCTGCCAAAAGCAAGCTACAGATTCAACGCAATGCCAATAAAAAATCCCAACCTCCTTCTTCACAGACATTGAAAAAATAATCTCTAAATTTATTTGAAAGGGTAAGAGACCTCGAATAGCTAAAACTATTCTGAGCAAAAAAAAAAAATTACGCAGGAGGTATCACCATACCTGACTTTAAAAAATACTACAAAGCCATAGTAACTAAGACAGCATGGTATTGGCAGAAAAACAGACAGTCTGATCAGTGGAATAGAATTGCAGACCCAGCCTTTAATGCAAGTAACTTCAGCTTCTTTGTCTTCGACAAGGGTGCCAACAATGTAAGCTGGGCTAAAGATAGCATCTTCAACAAATGGTGCTGGACAAATTGGATAAATGTGTAAAAAAATGAAATTAGACCCACTCCTTTCACCATGCACAAAGATCAACTCCAAATGGATCAGAGACCTCAATATTAACCGTGCAACAACCCTAAACACCCTGGAAGAAAAAAATAGGAGGAACCCTACATGAGAAAGGAATAAGGAATAAGTTCCTGTGCAAATCTCCAGCAGTGTGGGGAGCCATGATTGTGCCATAAAATGTGTCAACATTTGTTTTGAAGGTCTCTGCTCTTCCTCCTACTAACTAATGCTAAGTCCCTATCTTCTCTGCCAAACCTTCTCTCTCCAGCCTGCAGGCTTTCCTCCTAGAGATCATGACCCTTGCTGTGACCAAGTTACCTAGCAACCAGGTTATGCTAATTCCTAGTACCCACCCATGCTCTCCTGTATTTAAAGTGTTGCCTGCTTGGAATAAAATGAGTTTGATCGGAATTTCGACTTGCTCCACTCTCTCGTGTCTCTTGTTCCCACCCATTCTCAACCTTCTCCTAGGGCCCTCACTGTGACCGACCCTTGGGTGGGTAGGACACAGCAACCCAGGAAGTGCAACAGTCACTCAACCAATGGGACCTGATCAGACTCAAAAGCTTCTGTACAGACAAAAACATCATTCTAGGAGTCAATAGACCCCCTTCAAACTGGGAGATGATTTTCGCCAGCTACAACTCAGACAGGGGCCTAAATTCCAGAACCTCCAGAGAACTCAAAAAAAAAAAAATTAATACCAAAAAGCAAACTGCCCCCTCACAAAATGGGGCACTGATCTCAACAGAGAATTCACAGAGGAGGAAACACAAATGGCCTTTGCTCACCTGAGAAAGTGCTCAGCATCCTTAAACATCAGGGAAATGTAAATCAAACCACAATGAGATACCACCTTTCCCCAGTCAGAATGGCAATCATAAAGAAAACCAACAACAATCGTTGCTGGCCAGGATGCGGGAAAAAGGAACCCTCATTCACTGCTGGTGGGATTGCAAACTTGTTCAACCGCTATGGAAAGCAATGTGGAGACTACTGAACAGAATGGACATAGAACTACCAATGGACCCAACTATCCCTCTACTAGGCATCTACCCACAAGATGTCACATCTTGATGCAGAAACATTTGTACAACTATATTTATAGCAGCTCAATTCATAATAGCCAAGAACTGGAATCAACCCAAATGCCCATCCATGGAGGAATGGACAGCGAAACTGGTATATTTACACGATGGAATTCTACTCAGCTGAAAGGAAAAATGACATATCAAAATTTAGGAAAAAATGGTCTGACTTCGAGCAGATCTTACTAAGTGAACACTCAAAAGAATAGAGATTCGAACGCCGCATATTCTCCCTCATATGTGGTCCTTAACCAGGATAACCATAAACTCTACGCAGACTAGTAGAAAGAAGTGAGTGGTTATGAGTTAGGGGTTTGGGATGGGGGAGGGGAACAGCTTATTCATGAGGCTAAACCAAATTAGGTTCAAAAACATAAAATCCTCATGAGCATATTGTAACCCATTGAGCAAGTAGTGGGCGTTGACTGGCAAGAGGGGCCATGAGTGGTAGGGGAGAGAGTCTAAGCCTGTGAATAATTTGATCAGTCTGATAACCCCTGGTTCCAACCACCAGTTCCTTCCTTCACTGAGCTGTTGACCAAAGCGACGCATGTGGTTCCAAAAACAAGACAGAATTCTGTCAAAGCTCTTGAGTGGCCCCCCCCAGGCCTGACGCAAAACCTTGTTGCTGAAGAAACCACAGAATGCCATAGATCAGCATCAAGAGACCCTTCGAGGTCTAGAATGGTATCTATCCCCCAGAGGGCAGTTAGTGTAGTGCTGGAAGGCACTGCACAGGCTGCCAGGGGTAACTGATCAATGACAGCTGGAGTAAACAGAGAACACTGACATGAAACACAGTCTGTGGCCATGTAGGCTGACCACACCACCTTCTGGGAGAGAACAGTGAACCAAGAAAGGAGCACTTGTGCAATGGAGGAGCCTGGGCCTCGGGGAGACAATCAACAGCTTTTTAATTCTGCCAAATGTTCCACTTAGTGAGGGGGAGTCCTTGTCTGGAAATAGGGATTCAGGGAGATAGGCACTGGATCCCGTACTCTTGGGCTCCCAAGAAAAGATGCACTGTGGGAACTACTGTCGGGGAGGCTACTAAAAATAGAATCTAGGTAATCCAGAATTGTGCATATTTGTTAATCTACACTGATCTCACTCTCTGATGGAGATTGTGTTTGTATATTTCAGGATGCAGCGAGAGAGATGTGGCCCATCTAACCCTACCAACCGACCGTAGGCCGATAGCTGAGATCCTGGCAAGAGATGAGCCACCACAGTCATACCGTGGAGGATCCATATGGAATCCCACAGAGAATGACGGGATGAACAAGGAACCCACAGCCACAGCCATTCAATCAACACAGGATAGATAAGCCAGTGAGACAGAAACCAATGATTTTCGACACAAAGACCCCTAAGCTCACAACCATAAAGCAGCCTTAATACTCATCCTCCACAACTCAGGAAACTAAGTGGAAGAGGGGGCAGAAAGATTTTGAGAGCCGTGGTGGGGGAGATTATCCAGAGGTATGGCACCCCTCAGGGACAACATACTAGGGCCAGGTGAACCTGGCTGAATACTAGGCTATCCATGGTCTCCTGTCACAAGGACTGATCCAGATGACCCATGGAGGAGGATATTCAGTGGATTTGGGATGGGGGAGGGTGGACATGGGGGATAACAACTCATTGTTTGCCCACTAAATAATGTAACTTATTATGGACAATAAAAAAATAAAAAATAAAAACTTTAGTAGCTATTATGTTACAGTCTTTTAACATGTATGATGGCTAATATTTTGATTTTTTCCTTTTAAAAATTATTTTTAAAAAGTTTATACTCTTAGTGATGGAATAAGCAAGAGATCTATCAGCACAGCTAATCAGTCAACCCAGGAGGATGTCAGTGAGACAGACACCAATGATTTCCAACACAACCTACAGCACAAGTACAGAGGCCCCTAAGACCTCAACAATAAAGTAGCCTTAATACTCACCCACCATGACTCAGGGAACTAAGTGGAAGAGTGGGCAGAAAGAGTGTAAGAGCCAAGGTGGGGGAGCATATCCGGAGACATCACTGCCCCCTCAGTGACAACACACTAAAGGGGGGGGGGCTGGCTGCCTCCTGTGCTATCCATGACCCCCTAGACTGTGGGCTGATCCAGTATGACCACTGAGGAGAACACACAGTGGATTGGGGACAGGGTAGAGGGAAATGGGGATACCAACATAATCTTTGCTAATACAATGTATCTAATTTTGGACAAAGATATCAATTAAAAAATGAAAAAAAGTTTATAATCTTATATCCCCTCTCCCCTGCCACCATTCCACTGAGGGTTCTCCTTAATGTGTTATTGATATTTACTGTGGGGTCATGAAGGCCTCAGTCCGTTTCTGTGGGGGTGTGGCTTGGGATATTCCTACTCACTATGGAACTCCTAACAATCTTTCCACCCCTTTTCCTCCACTGTTCCCTGAGCCTTGGCAGTGTGTTAACAGTCTGATTTAGTGTTGAGCTCTCCTCTGGATTTATGCTTTTATGACTTTTGAGTTACCAAAGTGTCTGCCACCAGCTCCCTGGAGCTGGTTGTAAGGCTAGCAATGGGAGCAGTACTCATGTCTGTTTCTTCTGTAATATCTCATGGACCCTGGCAGATGTGATAGAGATGACATGCTTCATGGCAGATGGTCAGCTAGTTTTTCTTGTCCTATTGAAGGATCTTGGATCTCCCTAGTATTCGTTGTATGATAAATAATCTTGATTGTCTATTGGGTTGGATTGAGAGATGCCTAAGGCACAACACACTTCCGCTTGTGTTTGTGAGGGTGTTTCTAGAGACAATTGGTATGTGAGACAGCAACTGGAGACCTACCTTGCATGTAGACAATACCATCCAATATTCTGGGGGCCTGAATGGAACCAAAACTGAAGAAGGAGGAAGCCCACTAGCTCACGCCCACTCTGTCATTGGCCACTCACTTAATGGCCTGGGTATGTGGCTTCCTGTTTCTTGTCCTCATGTAGATCAAGAACAATTGGCTTGAGTGAATGTTAAATCTGAGAAAACGGTACATTTCTACTTATTCTGGGTGGTTTCTTTAATTAATCAGGGTCTAGACTAAGCTACCTAAGTTTTCTCAGAATACTAGGGTACAAAGGAAAGAAAAGGTAGGACTGCATTTGGGCTTGGGCCTTCGCCATGAAAAGCATTAGCATACTGTGAGGTATCTGAAAATGGTCTTCTTCCATCCTCTGGCAATCCTATTGAAGGAGATTAGAGAAATCTAAATCCTGAAAGTCCCTTTAAGACCTCAGGCCATGTCTCCACTGTAGGCATTGCTCTTCCAGGAGATATGCAAGTCTCTTCTGAATACCCCTCCTTCCTGTGATGGGCTGTCTAGTTGTCTTCCCTTGAACCTTGTTGTTTAAACGTCCCACTTAGCCTCAGAATGTCCATATGTTCTAGCTGAGGAGCCCTCACATTCATCCACTGTCCTAGCTTTCCCTGTCATCCCTGGTGATCTGTATTACTTCCCTTGCTCATTCAAGTGAATTTGTTGGCTGGGATGCAGCATAGTGGTAAGAGTACTTTCTTAGCATATGGGATGCTCTGGGCTCAGTGCCCAGCACCCCAACGGTAAATAAAGTAAAACAAAATTTCTCTGAACCTACAACCTTAGTTTAAAAAAAAGTCCATAAAACTGTCCTTATTTAGACACCCACTGTGAAGCCCACCTGTGGGTTCAACTAATCTGGTTAAAGTACTGAAATAACTCAAAGAACGCTGCTGCATTCATGTTTCTACTTACTGGAGCTAACAGATAGAGATTAAGATCAGCCAAGAAAAGCACACAGGAGAGAATCCAGGGAAGTTCAAAGCAAGGAGCTTCCAATTGTCCTGCCCCATGGAGCCATGTCCATGTTACTTCCCTAGTGGGACATTTGTGGAGTGTAGTCAAATAGGGACCCTCACACAAGCCAGTCACATGGGTGTCTCACCTCTTCTCCAACTGCTTAGAGGTTGGGCTGGTTCTACATGACCTAAGGCCCAACCTAACACTGCATTGTTGAGGTGTCCTACAGTCCTCAGGTAAACAAGATAGCATTGCTTGATTTTTCCTGGGGCACCAACCACAGAGCAAAGAAATGATTTGACCCATGGCTAGCTTGGTGAGTCAGCACTGGGGTGACTTACAGGAGCATGAGTGACTCAATGCAGGCATCATCTCAGCATGGGTGATGACTCACGAAAGCTGTGTCCCTGGAGCTCAAGACAGTCACATCTCCCCAGCAATAGTTAGTGACTATTGATCTTGGGGAGGGGTTTGTGAATCTTGTAACTTTCTGAGCTTCCTGATTCTGGTTAGTTTGAGTCTTATGTACCTCCACCCAGGACAGAATGTTTCCATTAGGAGAACTGTACAACACACAGTTTGGAAATGACCTCCAGTGGCCAAGGGAAAAAATCGTCTCCCTGACCAAGGCAAAATATTTTATTGCTGTTACACAACTAAATCTCTCTCATTGTATGTCACCAAGAATGGCAGTGTTGGACTCATATAGTTGGAATCTTACATCATCCTCTCTTAATGCATCCTGCTTCAGTTTCTCCAAGAAGATGTAGCTCCTATACAAGCTACGCCCTGAGCTTAACTGGCCCCATAAAGTAAGGGTGCTTTATATAACTCTTAGAGGATATAACTTCAAACCTCCTAGGAATCCAAAGTTCTGCTGAGAGAAAGATGTTTATGAGGGTGAGCTGGATAGGCATGGAGTTCACATATACCATAGAAAAAGCAGGTCCTCCTCTGGAGGCATTGCTAGCATCATGGTCTCACAACAGCATGCTTCTGTCTCAGTCACATAACTATGTGCATTGTAAAATATATGTGAACAAATAGTCTTTAGAATCTATGTGTGGTGGTTTGATTCAGGTGTCCCCCATAAACTTATGTGTGCTGAATGCTTGATCTCCAGCTGATGACAATTTTGGAATTGTTGGAGGTGTGTTGTTGGAGGTGGGGCTTATGGGTGTTATAGCCAGCTTCCCCTTGCCAGTGTTTGGCACACTCTCCTGTTGCTGTTGTCCACCTGATGTTGGCCAGGAGGTGATGTCCATCCTCTGCTCATGCCATCATTTCCCCTGCCATCATGGAGCTTCTCCTTGAGTCTGTAAGCTAAAATAAACCCATTTCTCCAAAAGCTGCTTTTGGTTGTGTTCTTTCTGTCAGCAATGAGAAAGCTGACTATAATACTGTGCAAACTGAACATCACCAGTTATTGAGAGCAATAGATCTCTTATGTGTGATGTGAAATAGAAAATGAACTCAATAGCGTGCTACTGGAAGTGCTTTTTCCTGTTCACTTGAGAAGATGCATCACTGACAGACTGAGATCCTGGTTAACTGGAGTACCAGGGAATTCAACCGATAACTCCTCATGCCCTGCTCACTCCTTCATCATCATATACCTGTCAGCTATCAGAATTTAATAACTAAAGTATAGGGATAATTAATTTAGCACTGCATAAGCAATCTAGATAATCTCAAAGAGAAATTGCCTCTGGTTGTTACAAAACAGAAAAAAAGGTTATGTAATCTCCCAAATATCTATATCTGGGAGAGAATAATCAGACAAATATATCAGAACACAGGTTTTACAAAGAGGTTAAACCTACACACATGAGAAAGAAAAATTAAAAATCACACTTAGAGGCTGGGAGGTAACTCAGCTAGGAAAGTGCTCAGTTTACAAGCACAAGGACCTGCATTTGATTCTTAGCAGCCATGTAAAATGCAGATGTGGTGGATTGCACCTGCAATTCTAGGGTTGGGGAGGGAGAGACAGGCAGATTCTGGGGGCTTGATGGCCAGCCAGTCTAGCCAAATTGGTAAGCTCCAGGCTAATGAGAGACCTGGTCTCAAAAAAGATGGATGGTGCTCCTGAGGATAATACCTGGGTCTGTGGCCTCAAAACATACATACCCAACATGCTTGTGTCCTGGCACACATTAACACACACATACATGTAGAAATTCCACTCAAATTTGAAAGACTATAAATTCCTCACGGGCTAGCTAAAACTCCCCCGACATAAATATTTGAGATAAGAGTAACTTGCTATGTAGAAGGCTCTAGCTTTGAATTTGTGGCAATCTGTCTGCCTTGTCCTCCTAAATACTGAGATTTATAGGTATTAGCACAACTGGTTTTTCCAATAACTCTCAATTTTAAAAAATTGACATTTTAAAGTAAAAATTTCAATAGTAATTGAAGAATAGGAATGAAAGGTTCTCTGTTGCTTTATCTTTTTACTTCCTAGCTCCTGAGCACTATTAATAATGTTTGCGTGTTCAACCTCTATTTACCACAACCTACTTTTTCAGTGGGTCAGGCCATCAGGAGCTGTCAACGTAACCTGCACTCATGCTTCCGCCCTGGATTTGCTTTTGCAACGTGCCTTTTGGTCTGGTGAAGTCAGTCCTTTCATGAGGTGTGATCCCATAAACATAACTTTGCTGTTGTACAAGTATTGTGGAGAACTTCACAGTATTCTCTCAATGAGGAACTATAAGAGAAAAATTTCTCGTGTCTTTCCGAAATGAGAATAGTTGAGTTTCCCAGATCTGATGTCTAAAGGTCTGTTGCAGTTGCTGTGGCTTCATCCTAAATTACCTAAAAGTTAGTGTGTGTGCAAATAATCATTATTTTGGTGATGAATTCTCTCAGCCAGAAGACCCAACAGGAAACTGTGGGGTGGCTTGGCTGTGTCCTCACAGTGTTTGGGATCTCAGCAGAAAAACTCAAGGACTAGACTTGGAATCTTCTTTAGGCTCATTCCTCCATGTATATGATGATGGCTTTCCCTGAGATCCTTTTTGGGGCTTTGGCTGGAACACCTTACATGTGAATTCTCCTTGTGGTGTGGAATTTCTTACACATGGTAACTAGGTTCCAGTGTGAGAAAAGAGGGAAGGAATGAGGGAGGTCGGGAGAAAAAGCAAGGGAGAGAGAGAGAGACTATTAGGTAGAACCTGATCCTATTCTATGAGCACCTGTGGAAATCATGCAGTGTCACTTCCTCCTGCTTGTAGAAGCAGGTCCAAGTCAGTTCCCAAGTGCAAGGAGAAGGTAGAGTCTCTTCTGAATGGGTGACTATGAGGGCCTAGGAATATTGCTATGTCTTGTTTTAAAAAAATATGAACGGTTCTAAGATCCACTGACACAGAAAAAAATTTGGGCCTCCACAGTGAGTGTGGGGCTTCATGCCAGGCATTGGCATGCAAATCTTACTGGGCCTTCAGAGTCATCTCCTCCCTCTCTCCACTTGTTTCTTTTCGTTTCTGTATTTGACATGTCATCCTAGGTCACTAGAAATAATTTTGGGAGAAAACTATGTTATAAATAACTAAAACAGAACTCCAGGAAAATTATATCTATGTATTAAATTTATTTGAAAAAGAAAAATAAGAATATTCTGTTTAAGAATCTTATGAAATGTTCTCTGTTATATAAACTTTAATCTTAATTTACAGTGGCTTGGAGTAGAAATGCAGAAGAGTAATTCATTTTTTTCCAGATCAAGTTTTTGCTTCTTATAATAACAGTTTCGATTTACCATTATAGAATGCAAGTGAATTTACTTTATAATAGTGTGATTTGTAAATATGAATTTCAAATAGTTCTGCTAGACTTAGCTCATCTACTTAAAATGTTTCATATTGTAGCTAGCACTTAAAAGTAATACAGCTTTTTCTGAAATCAATCTTAGCTAGGCTAAGAATTTATTAAAATTTTGGCACAGCTTTTTACAAGAAAATAATACTATTTAATTTTTCAATGAAGTAATTATGGAGTCTTCCTAGCTTTTGCACTAAAGATGAGATATTATGTAATTCTCCTGTGGCATAATTAACATTTTCTTTGACACATCTCTATCAAGGATTCCTTATCTATGAAGAGCAATGAGTTTTATTAAATATGCCACCCACCATATTAGATTTATTCCAATCAAATTTCATTTTCCTTCATTTGTTTAGTGTACTACTTCTGAGCTGCAAAACCAATTTACTCCTCTGTGTATAAATCGATTATTTAATGAAAAGGTGACCACTATATTAAATACAGAAATTGAGATAATAAAGGTTACAATTTCCAAGTTAACCACACCTAAATTAGGAAGCTAGCATGTGATTATTCTGAAAAGAAGATTATTTAATGACTTTGTGATTATTTCTCATGCCATTTAACAGCATATGAGAAACTCACAGTGAGAGAATGTAGCAGCAGTAAACTACTGTTCTAAAGAACCATGAAAATTAGATATGAAACACAAATCTTTCATCCTTAGACTGGAGAATTAGAATTCCTTAAGGTGTCATAGATCTATTGGGGTAAGTCTTAAGACAATTAATTAGACTGTTAGAAAATAAAGTAAGTTAGAATGGCAATCATATGACCATAACTACCATAATATATTGGGTCACTGTTCTCTTGACACATGGATAGAACTTACATTTCTGTGCCCCCAACTCCTGTTGAAGTAATTTCCATTTCAGTGTCATGAAAGTGATAAACCTTGTGAGAGGCAATAAGTAATGTGGACTCCACCCTTGTGGGATTAATGTGAATGGGATTAATGTGTTTATGAAAGATCCCTCAGGGACTTCCAAAATTACCATCATTTGTCCTGTGAGCTCTCAATGTTTATCAGCACTTGTACCTTCTGCCATTGAGGATACAGCAGGAAGGAGTCTTAAAAGCAAAGAGCAGTCCTCACTAGACACCAGATCTGCCAGAGCCTTGATCCTGGACTTCCCAGCCAGGAATAAATTTTGGATCTTTCATAAATTTCCTAGTGTCATATATTTTGTTATAGCAGCATACATAGACTGGTCGATACTTCCAAGTTGTATCTTAGTTAAATTGGCTGAAATTTGGCTAACTCATGAATCTTTGCCAGAAGTGTCTCCAATAGCACAAGCTATGAGCATCTTTGATTTATTTTCCTTGTGAAGTTTGCTTCTACTGCCTTGTAATGCTCTGCTCTCTGGGCCATTATATTATGCCTGAGTTCTACTCAGCTTCCAGCACCTACATCTTAAATTCATGATTACAAGATATTTTACTGTCTCCAGGGCTGAATCTTCCCTTCACTTCATGCATTGGTGACAGTGTTTTGTAGCTGTCACAGTCAGCCACATGCTGCTGGGATGACCTCCAAACCAGGCACAGTTATGGGAGGCAGGAATGTATTGATGCTATAGATCCAGGGGAAGTTCCAAAATGCTGAAAGAAGCTAGCCCCCTTTCACAGGGAGAGAGAGAGAGAGAGAGAGAGAGAGAGAGAGAGAGAGAGAGAGAGAGAGAGAGAGAGGCCATCACCAATAACACAAGACACAACAGCAAACAGGCAGGAAGAGGAGAGACATTTCCTTTCCTTCCCCTTATATAGACTTAGGGTGGCATCTTGCAATCCTTCCCCAGTCCTGCATTGCCCTCCCAGGAAGGGATGTTTGTTTCTAGCTCTCCTAAACCTCCTTATAAGCTCCCAACTGAGAGGGCTGCCTTCCTATAAACAACCTCAGAGACCCACCCAAGATTACTTAACAGGTCAAGTTGGCAACAAAGCATAGCCATCACAATAGCATATCTTGCCTTAGCATTTTCTATGTATTTGTCATTGCTCCTATAGCTTCCTGCCTACCTCCTGCTATTGTAAGAGTTCTTGATGGGAAAAATGATAGGCAAGTTATTCATCCTATATTTTAAAATAGTAAGCCAGGGGCCAGAACTGTAGCTTGGTGATGGGACATTGGTTTAGGGTGCATGACTCTCTGAATTTAATCTTGAGCACTAGGCAATAAAATGGTGTCAGGCTTTGCTCTAGGGGGAAGGGCATGGTATAGGGTTAGCAAACACTGTAGTGAGTTCATGCAGTAGGCAGAGAGGATTGGACTGGATTCTGAAAATAGTAGGACAAGAGGGAGTTTATAGCCTAGACTGTGTGGAGGTCATTGAAGTGATAATTGATAAGAGAAACATCAGACTAAGGAGAGTCTGACTCACCCCACTTGATGGATTCTTCCTGAAAACAGATCAGGGGGATCAAACAGCTCTAGGGAATGATGGAAGATGAGAGATTTGGCTGGGTAAAGGTTTGCAAGCCTGATTAAAATTTGGTCAAACCAGTAATTTTTTTTCTGAAGTGCCATATCTTCCTCATTTTTTGTCTTCTCCCAGCACAAGGTACACATAGAAGATCCTCCAAAACATGGATTGAGTTAAATTAAATACTAGCCAACATTTGCATGGCCATGAAGCTGATGTAGATTATGCATGTCACTTCGCTCCATGAAATAATGACAGAGAGCAGTGATAGTGTGTGTGCTTGCTCTGTTTTCTTGGATGTGCATGTATGGTATTGGTTCTGGCAAGATTGTAAATATTCTTTCTCTTACCATACTGACCCGCATCTACACTATTGTAATGATCTCATATCTCAAAAAGAATTCTTCCCACTCTCAAAATATGTATAAAAACAAAAATTGATTCTGAGTTACTAGATATGTTTGACAGATAGGTACAATCAACCCAGAGAGAATAAATCCTTCACAGAACTCTCCCATCTAACAAAGTTCATACCCTCCTTCAATTTTCTAAACAAATTACTATGGATTTTATTTCAACTGAAAAGGAAGCTGATAATAGAAGTCATTTCACAGTCATTCCAAACATGAAAATTCCCAAACCTCAACTATATGCATATGATTATGGGCCAACAGATAATTGTTTAACTCTCTCATTTCCAGAGAAGGAGTTTTAGAGCTCAAGGTCACCCTGCCTATTAGTGGCACAGCTTATTGGAGAACAAGGCTCCCCTGCCTACAACTCCCCTTCCTTCCAAAGCATGTTTTATTCCATGTAACATAGACTGTACCAACCACTTCCCTTAATCAGTCTAAAATCAAAGGCTGATCCCGATACAAACGTGATCACTGACTTTTCATGAAGATTTGTTCTGTACATTGTTTCATGTGGACATAGAATTTTCTCTATTGCATTGTTCTGAAATGCCTGATCCAATGGTATCATGGCATATATTTTCATTTCCATTTCATATGAAAGATTTACAAAATCTCCATGTCTCCACATTATAAAACATCTAAAGTTTTTGTATAAGTTTTATTTACACACAATCTCTATAACTCGCTTAATAGATCACTTAGTAGCTTCCTTCTTATTGTCCTCAGCATTTGGCTACAATTTATTAACAATGGAACTAAGCTCTTGTCTGAGGACTTAAATACCCACCCCTTAATAAAACACCTGAGAGAATTGCATTTGTCATAAAAAAGGGCAAACTGGAAGGAGACAGGGGTATTCCTGGGGCTTACAATGTACATAATCAGAGAGTTACAGTCTGGTGATACACCTTGCCCCCACCCCCCAAAAAAACTGGATGGCACCTGAGGAACGATTTCTGAGATTGTCCACTGACATTCACATGCATGTGCATACATATGTAACTGCACACATGAGTACACACACACACACACAGTAAACTCTTGTCTGTCTGACCTTTTCTGTTCCTCCCTTTCTACATTAGATAAATTGGGCCATATTTTGAGCTGAAACCTACTCACTAAGTATCCAAACAGCTTCAGATCTTCTTTCCCTATGGCCAAGAAAGTACTGTGATCTCTAGGTACTGTGAAAAGGGAGATGTCCATCTTTCAGGCATCAACAACCTCCTTTTGCATATACCCACACTTGGAAGGCAAGTGACCATCTGCAACAAAACCTACTGCAGGAATATCAGACTGCATGAGATGGTCTTCAGCCATAATTATCCATTACTGTGAGATATAAGGTATGTGGTATATATTTCAAAGCATCATGTGAGAGTGAGAATTTAGGTTGCAATTAATGGCCTCACATCTCTAAGTTTTTGTTGTTCCTTATAAAGGCTTTCATCTGGCAGACAGCAATGGCCTTGGGGAAAGGAGAAATCATTTTGAGACTGCACTCTGCCTTCTGTCACAGCAGGTCTGCCTACCCCCAAGCTTGACTGACTCCATGCTTACCCCCACCTCCCTGTGCCATGTACCATTTAGATTCACAAGCACATATCAGACTGTCCACGGGGTCTAATGTCTACCTTAGGAAGCTTCTTCTCATGGCCATACAAGAGCCCTGCCTCCCTGAAGCTCTGACCCTTCTTACCAGGGAAGGAAACCTCAATATGTACAATATTATAAGTAAAACCAAAATTTAATGAAGCTCCTGTATAGATGTGAGCCTCATTATTATCACTTTTTTCTAGGTGGGTATTTGTTGGTTAGGTGTTAACTCTTGAAGCTGATTTTGGATTATATGAAAAACAGATAAAGTGCAATTTTCCCCAAAGTGTATGGTTCACAGTAAACAGTGCCTAGGTGGTAGAAAAAGGAGTTTGATCTTCCTCTTGTGCTAGAACTGCCCAGGACCAGTGGTTCTGTGATCTGCCCTGACTGGCTTCTGGAGAAACAAGTCTATTGTATCCCTCCCAAATATACTCCTATATCCCTCCCACGCTGCGCTCTTGCATCCTCTCACACAGTGCTGTGCTTCTGGTGTTTTATGATTCCTCATTGGAATATTGTTAGCTGGTTTTTCCTTTGGAGTTTCAGGATCATGTTTTAGTTAATGTTAATATGCTGTTACTACCTTTCTATGATAGTTCTATTTGGTTTTCTGTGACATTAAGAATTAGAAAACAAATGATTGCCTGCTTAAATAAGCAGACAAAATTATTTTCTATACTTCCACACATGAAGGGCCTTAAAAAAAAACCTAATTTTTTTTGCTTCCATCACTCTCTTTTTTCTCTGTTTTCCTACCTTTGTTATATTTATGTTTTGGTTTTCTAAGCTATTTGAAATTAGTTTTGTATTTATTGTGCTGTCTTAATTTTCTAAAAAGTAAAATACTTTCTGGTAAGATGTAGGTTCTTTGTAAACGTGCTTCACAAAGCAACAATATAGATCTGAATATTTGAAAACCATATGACATAATTTAAAGAAGGAATAAGTACATAATCAAGTTTGGTAAGAGGCAGTTCTTGTCAGCTCAACAATGTGGCCAACTGTGAGTTCATCAGAAGATGATTGTGGTTCAACTGGTGTTGAAAACTGTCCCTAAATTTTATTGCTGCTGTTATCCTCCAGTGGGTGAATGTACTGAACATAATTGATTTTTTTTCCTTGGGTGACTAAGGCTTTCAGTGGCTGAAGGCTATTTTTGTAAGCATCAATTTGGACTGTATCAAAATTGGAAATATGGAAAGTTTAAAAAAATGAAGTTTAAGCCAGGCATGGTAGCACACACCTTTAATCCCAGCACTCAGTAGGTAGGAGGATCGCTGTGAGTTCAAGGCCAACCTGAGAATACATAGTGAATTCCAGGTCAGCCTGGGCTAGAGCAAGACTCTACCTCAAAAAAACAAAAAACAAATAAAAAAATAAAGAAACTAATTTTCCTTGATCCAGGACAGATATTTAAATTGATTTAAAATATTTCAATCTCTTAATTTGATTTTTCTGTCATTCTTCTTTTCCAATAATAGTGGTTTAAGAGTAAGCAAAATTCCTCAACTACTGCCACACAGAGAGACACAGATAGTGTATTAAAAACATTTTTTATTTTATTTTTCAGGTAGGGTCTCACTCTAGCCCAGGATGACCTAGGGCTCACTATGTAGTTCTAGGCTGAACTCGAACTCACAGTAATCCTCCTAATTCTGCCTGTGGAGTGTTGGGATTAAACATGTGCACTACCATGGCCAGCCATATTAGAGACTTCTTTCTAAGGTCCATTTGCCTGCTTAAGTTAATTGCTGAGTTTGATTGAAATCTCAATATTTACAATTTACAGCATGAGGCACTACAATCAGAAATGTATAATATCTTTCTAAAGTTGAAGGATAACTCTCAACTGTAACTATTCTCTCAAAGTTTAGTAAAACATTGATGGAAAACTTTTAAATTAAGCAAATCAACTACTTGTAGTGGTAGAAACTGTACATTAAATTATGTGAAAGGGAGGGGGAAACAAGGGAATGAGAAAGAGAGAGAGATAATTTTATTTGTTGTTGCACAGGATAATCTTAATAAGGATGGATCTTTCAAATTAATTTTTGGAGGTAAGAAAAAAATCACACTCCACTCACCTAGTGGATGTCTGGCATTTTTAATGATTATATAAATAGCTATACACTTAAATAAGCTATATACTTAAATACCCTTTTTGGGTAGAGTGCAGAAATCTTGTAGGATGGGTTTGCCAACTGCCTCAGGGTACATTTTGCATTATGTCAAACTTGATTTGCATAGTTTGATTATTTGGTTTCTCAGGTGATCAGCCGGAGAGAGCCAGAGCCAAACATGTGTGTTGTACTGAGCATAAAATCAGGAATGAGTCTAATGTGGGAGGGTAGAGTGCTCAAGCCAATATTCTGAGAAATGACAGAGAAACTCACAGAACTGCTAACTATATAAATATGGATCCCTTGGGAAATGTATTTATGTATTCTTTAGCACTAATGATCATCACTGAGAATCAAAACACAAGGTACTGAAACTACAGGTAAATTATAGCATGAGGCATCATACAGAGGTGACATGGCAATGCTCCTAATAAATTAGAGAAACAGAATATACTCTAGCAGACTTTCTAAAATCAGTGTGGCTGAATGTATGCTTAAGTTTTTAACCCCTCAGGCATAACCTAAACATTTACATACTCAACTATAACATTTCTTTTTTAAAGTTTTTAAGTTTATTTGGTGGTGGGGTGAGCAAGGCATGTATGTGGAGGTCAGAGAACAAACTCAAGGTGTCTGTGCTCCACATTCTTTGAAATAAGGTCTCTGATTGATACAAAACAAATGCCAAAGGAATGCAAAGGAATGTCAAACTAAGTCTGGCTGGCCCTTAAGTTCCACTTCCCATGAGATCCCAGGCTCCTTGGGATCAAGGCTTTGTCCAAGCTCGACCAGCAAGAAAGGACACGACCACGAGTTCTTCTCTACAGCAAACCTTACAGGAAACCTTGTAAGTTACAAATACTTTCTTTGTCTCTTCTTCTCTCCTCAGGATGTGCAGGAATTTTTAAGTCATACTACAACCTATCAGCATAACACACGTATATATTCATAATTGGTCCACATACACGGGAGCATGCCAGGCATTAAGCCATTTCCATACAAGGAGTTGTTTTTCCACTGGACACTCTCCTCCGTGGGGGTGGTGAGCATAAACCAGCGCCATCTTGTCAGCAGGCTCTAAACAAAGGAGAGGACCTCGGGGCATTCCGGGAAATGGGGCCGGGCCGCCCCTCCCCCTTACCTCACAGAAACGGCTCACTACAACAAGCGAATGCCATTAACCAGGAACCTCACTAAGTATGCCATTTCTAATGAAAATAAATACATAGAATTAACACTTTTGCCAAGATAAATGACACACATGTACTATTTGTATTATTGAAAAGACATAAATGATACAGGTTATTGGTTCCTATTGTTTAAAAAAAGGTGAGTACAATAGTCTTACCCAGCAGTGGACCCTGCAAGTTTTACAGCTGGCCACCAGGCCAAATGTGCCAACTGGTGCAATTGTGGATGTCTGTTTTGGGGGAAACCAATTTCTCTGAATTTGAGGCCCGATGTATGGGAGGGAATTCATGCCTGGTTCTGAAAACCTAGTAAAAAAAACCTATGGCTGAGGAAGTCATAAGCCCTAGGGGGAAAATACTACTGTTGTCTGGACAAAAATGGATGAATTTTAACCACCAATCTGCTCTCTAAATACTTATGATATACCCATGCGTCTTTTCAGGTTGTGGTGAGCACTGGGGAGACTCAAAAAATGTTGAGCAAAAGTGACAGTGGAGTGTTCAGCACTAACTCTATGACACCCTCTAACACTCAGGGACTATTGTGGAAGAGGGGGCAAAAAGAATGTAAGAGCCAAAGGAAGGGGAGGAATGCTAGCTGTCATTCAGACACAAAATGACCTTGATATTCGTGACTTCACAGTGGCTGATGCTACCTACAGAAGACCAGAAGACCCAGAGAATAGGAGGAAAAAAAATGATGGTATCAAATTAGGAGAAAGACTAGTTGGAAAGAGGAAGAGCTTCAGTGGAGGGGGGCCTTGAGAGGAGGAAAAAGAGAGTGTTGGAAGGGGATTGTGATCAAAGCGTATTGTGTATAGTTAAGGAAGTTGTCAATAAAAAGTGAGTGTACTACAGGTAAACTCACAAAAAAGAACGGTTATTACTGCTCTAAAGTTTCAAGAAGAAAATATGCATGAAAATGGGTCTTAGCATTGTATGCATTACATTCTTTTTTAATATTTCATTTTTATTTATTTGAGAGAGAGAGAGAGAGAGAGAGAGAAAATGGGCATACCAGGGCCTCTAGCCAATGCAAATGAACTCCAGACGCTTGTGCCATCTTGTGCATCTGGCTTACTTGGGTACTGGGGAATGGAACCTGGGTCCTTAGACTTTGCAGGCAAGCGCCTTATCCACTATGCCATCTCTCTAGCCCATGCATTCATTTTTAACTACTTTTGAATATATCTGTTTTTACAACAAATCCCATTCAACCATGCAATAACCTTTCCTTCCAGCTTCCCTCCAAAATAGGCTGTGATGTTTGTTGTGTATGAAGGTAAGACAGGTAAGCTCTGTAAAGCTACTTATGCCTGCTACAATTTAACTCTTTATTTTCAACATTTGCCTTGATTTTTAGAAATTGGCGTAATCTCTAGAGAAGGTTTCTTTTCTCTCCTGTCCAGGTGGGCCACTTGAAAGGCTTCTCTGAGGGTCAATAGCATGGACTTGAATTGAGCTGGTGAGTACTGTGAATTTAAATAGAATCCGTTCTTTGTTCCCAAGCCTTTGTTAAAGTTCTTTTCTCCTCCTAATCAACATAGTGTGCCCTACTTCCAAATCTGTTTGGTATTTTCCTTTATATAATGAAACATTGGTAATGGCTAAGGAAAACAAGACTGCTCCCCTTTTCTTTACTTACTAAAAAATCTAATTGGTTAAAGGTGTTGTAGGAACTCAGGAGGTACTGATGTTAGTTAGCAATACTGATTATATATACATGGTATAGTTTGGGGTAGCTTGGGCTATTCTTTCTTTTGATGAATATCTTTCAGATCACTTGGCATTGCTTTCATTTTTCTGTTAGCTAATTCTAATAAAAAGATTTATATAACATCTATGAGCCATATAAGGTAAATGGAAACATAAAAGTATGTGTGTGAGAAGAACTGAAACTGAACTCCATATATGCCAAGGTTCCCACAAATGTGACATTTTAAAAGTATGAGTTCTGATTATAAAGTAATTTGGAATTACCTCTCAAATGGACTTAGCTTCAGAGCCACAGACTTGTGGCCAAAGAGTCCTGGCTTTCAAACTCCAGTGGCTAGGCCTAATGTTCCTACCCCTCACTACTAAGCTTTGAACATGGTCTTGCCAGGTTTTGAGGGCCAAGTGCAAATGCACTATTGGATGCTCCTGGTATTCAATGAGTGATAGTACTCTATTTCACTCAGTGTAAGAACTCATGGCTGCAAAGATTTGAGAGGAAGAAGAACAAGAGAGCATTGATTTTGTACCTGTCTCAAGAGGCTAGATTCCATTTACTTCAGTTGAATAGCCGTATTTGAACATGCAGAACCTGCCGAGTACATACATTACTTTTGAATATCAAAATTTTAAGTGTGGACTTGAATTTTGGCTACTTGGGTATACAAAGACAATCTGTATCCATATTGTGAATAATTAATCTTGTGCAAATTATACCTGGTAAAATCACACACATGTGTATGGATGTACAAATTACATGCACAGTCTGACAATAGTGAGACAAATTTGTTCTTTCATATTATTTCTAAGGACATTTCCAAAAATATTTGAGTTGTAGCAATGCTGTCTATCAGTCTCTTGATATTAATTGTGAGGGACCCGGATTCATTAACAGGCATGCTTTCTTGTTTGTGAGAAAAAGTCAACCTATGAATTATTCTGCTTGTGCCTGACCTTGAAGATTCCTTTGAACTTGTGGTGAAGGTGACATAAAACACCCAAGGTCACAGTTACTATAGGTAGGCTTGTCATGGCTAATAAAACTTCATCATTGAAATCAAATTTTAGTTAGATAATTGTGACTGAATTTGCAATGTCCTATAAATAAGAAAAGAGTGCATTTTTGTGTCTTGACATAACACATAAAATAAAAACAAGGAGTTTATTTTATTTTTGTGAAATAATGGGTGAGGGTGAATTTTACTGAGAAATAGGAAACTTAAATAGCTTTGAGCTGTCGTCTACTTCCTCTCAAGGATACATCTTGCTGTCACTTGCTTCTTTTTAATATTATACTATTTCCCTCCAATGCACACCTGATAATTTATAGCTTTAAGCACTTATAATTGTCTAGTAAGGTTAAATCCATGATCATAGGAAAGCTACTTAAGCTTAAAGCCTGACTGAAAGTACATCTGAATTTCAGTATATATAACATGTCACACTGAATAAAAGCAGCACTTTTAAAAAATATGTGCTCTTCTGAGTTGTATGGTTGGGTGTGGTTTTTGTTCATGAAATTTAGGAGTTTGATTTTGGTCATGGTGTCTGTCATAATGACCTGGAGATGGCAACTCCTTCCTGTCCTGTCTTAGAAATGTGCTGTCATGGTTTGATCCAGGTGTCCCCCACAAACAATTGAATGTGTTCTGGGTAATCGATCCTCAGCTGATGGCAGCTTGGATTTTACAACCTCAATGGAGCTGTGTTGCTAGGGCGGGCTTTTGGGGATAAACCAACTTCCCCTTGCCAATGTTTGTCACACCTTCCTGCCATTGTTTTCAGGGCTGTGGCGGAGGTGATGTCCACCCCCTCTGCTCATGGCATGGTTTTCCCTGCCAGGATGGAGTCTCCCCTCGAGTCCGTAAGCCAAATAAACTCATTCCTCCACAAGCTACTTTTGTTTGGGTTCTTTCTGCACAACTAGAAAGCTGACTACAACATGTGCTAAAGTCTCAGAAGTTAATTACAAAATTATATAAAGTTTTCAAGTAGTGGGTCAGAAATAATTTCCAGTACCCTCATTGTTAGCAGAACCAGGGACAGTTGTAGAAGTGTCCTGAACTAGCTGCGTGGGTGAGTGAAAACAGCTTTCACCTGTTACTTCCAGTGATACAGGGATGTTACTGTAGTGAAATACTTCAGGTAATGAAATTGGGAGAGAGAATGGTTTATGTAGTTCATGCTTCTGGAGACAGAGATGATCCAGTGCTGAACTGTTATTTCTTCTCAGCACTTTGGTGTCTTTTGCATTATCCAAGTGGTCACCACCATCTGAAAAAGAGAAGCTTCTCTAGACAAGAGTGAGAGTAGCATTATTGCATGGGTATGCTCATTTTAAAGTGCTATTTATTTATTTATTTATTTATCTTTATTATCCATAATTAGATACATTGAATGAGCAAATAATGAGATGATATCACCATTTCCCCAATTTCCCTCTTCCCTGTCATCAGCTGGATATTCTTCTCCATGGGTAGTCTGGATCAGTCCATGTGGTAGGGGATTATAGATAGCCTAGGAGTCAATCCAGTTCTACCCCCCTCCTTTGTATGTTGTTACTGAGGGGATCAATGTCTCTGGGAGGTCTCCCCCACCATGGCTCTTACAGTCTTTCCACCCTCTCTTCCACTCAGTTCCCTGAGTCATGGTGGGTGAGTATTAAGGCTGCTTTATTGTTGAGGTCTTGGGGTGCCTCTGTATTTCTGCTTTAGGTTGTGTTGTGTCTGTCTGGCGTATCCTGTGTTGACTGACTGGCTGTGGTTGTGGGTCTCTTGCTTATCCCACCACTCTCTGTGGGGTTCTATATGGATCCTTCATGGAAGATCTAGTATGGCTCATCTCTTGCCCAGATGTCAGCTATTGGCCTGTGGTTTATTGGTAGGGTTGGAGGATCTATAGCTCTCTCTCTCTCTCTCTGCATTCTGAAAAATACAAACAGAACCTCCATCGGGGAGTGAAGTCAGTATAGTTTAAGTTAGATACACATTTCTGAATTGGCTAGATTCTCTTGTTAGTAGCTCTTTGTAAATCACTTATATAGTGCATTTCTCTTTGGGGGCCCAAGATTCTGGTTCCCGGTGTATTTCGCTCTGAGTCCCCAGTTTCTGTTAAGGGCTGCCCTTCACTGAGTGGATTACTTGGCCGAATTAAAAGCTGTTGATTGCCTTCCCCAGTCTTTGGCTCCTCCATTGCACAAGTGCTCATTTCATGGTTCGCTGTTCTCTCCCAGTAGGAAGTGTGTTCAGCCTACTCCTGGTGGCAAACTGTTTCATGCCAGTAGTCTCTGTTTGCTCCAGCTGTTGTTGACCAGCTTCCCCTGGCATCTTATGCAGGGCCTTCCAGTTCTGCACTAAATACCATCTGGGGGCTGGTTACTGTTCTGGACCTCACAGGGTCTCTGAATGCTGATAGATGGCTTTCTGTGGTTTCTTTAGCAACAGGATCTTGCCTCAGGCCTGGGGTGGTTATTCAAGAGCTTTGACAGAATCCTGTCTTGTTTTTGGGACCTCATGGGTCACTTTGGTCAACAGCTCAGTAAGGGAAGGAGCCAGTGACTGGGACTAGGAGTTGCCAGACTGATCTATTTTTCACAGGCTTAGACTCTCTCCCCTTCTATTCATGGCCCCTCTTGCCAGATGACACCCACTACTTGCTCATCAATAGGTTACAGTATGCACGTGAGGATTTTATGATTTTGAACCACTTTTGGCTTAGCGTCCTGCTTAAATCATCCCCTAATCCCTCCCCCCATGCCTTACCTTGCTTTCACAAACTCTCACTTTTCCCAACTGGTCTGTGTAGAGTTCACAGTCACCTTGGTTAGGGACCACATATAAGGGAGAATATGTGGCGTTTGACTCTCTGTGCTTTTGAGAGTTCGCTTAGTAAGATCTGCTCCAAGTCAGTCCATTTTTCTCTAAATTTTGATATGTCATTTTTCCTTTCAGCTGAGTAAAATTCCATCGTGTAAATATACCATAGTTTTGTTATCCATTCCTCCATGGATGGGCATTTTGGTTGAATCCAATTTTTGGCTATTATGAATTGAGCTGCTATAAACATAGTTGCACAAATGTCTCTATGCTGTGATGTGACATCTTGCGGGTAGATGCCTACTAGATCCTCGCCAGCAATTATTGTTGTTGGTTTTCTTTATGACTGCCATTCTGACTGGAGTAAGATGGAATCTCATTGTGGTTTTGATTTGCATTTCCCTGATGCTTAAGGATGCTGAGCACTTTCTCAGGTGAGTAAAGGCCATTTGTGTTTCCTCTTCTGTGAATTCTCTGTTGAGATCAGCGCCCCATTTTGTTATTGGGAAGTTTGAGTTTTTGCTATTAATTTTTTTGAGTTCTCTGTAGGTTCTGGAGATTAGGCCTTTGTCTGAGTTATACTTGGTAAAAATCATCTCCCAGTTTGATGGGGGTCTATTGGCTTTAATTATGGTATTTTTGTCTGTACAAAAGCTTTTGAGCCTTATCAGGTCCCATCGGTTAAGTGAGTGATGCGCTTCCTGGCCTGCTAGAGATTTGCTCAGGAAGTTTTTCCCTACTCCTAACTCATGTAGGGTTCCTCCTATTTTTTTTCCAGAGTGTTCATGGTTGATTGGTTTATATTGAGGTCTCTGATCCATTTGGAGTTGATTTTATTGCATGGTGAAAGGGCTGGGTCTATTTTCATTTTTTTACATGTGTTTATCCAATTTGTCCAGTACCATTTGTTGAAGATGCTATCTTTAGCCCAGTGTACATTGTTGGCACCCTTGTCAAAGACCAAGTAACTGAAGTTACTTGCATTAAAAGCTGGGTCTTCAATTCTATTTCACTGGTCTGTTTTTCTGACAATACAATACTGTTTTAGTTACTATGGCTGTGTAGTATGTTTCAAAGTCAGGCATGGTGATACCTCCTGAGTAAGCTTTTTTACTTAGAATAGTTTTAGCTATCTGAGGTCTTTTACCCTTCCAAATAAATTTTGAGATTATTTTTTCTATGTCTCTGAAGAAAGAGGTTGGAATTTTTATTGGCATGGCATTGAATCTGTAGATTGCTTTTGGCAGGATTGCCATTTTTAGTATATCAATTCTCCCTTCCATGAGCATGGAATATCTTTCCATCTTATCACATTTTTCTCCATTTCCTGCTTGAGTGTTTTAATATTTTCCTTAGATAAGTCTTTCACAACCTTGGTTAGTGATATTCCAAGGTATTTGATTTTCTTTAAGGTTATAGAAAATGGGACAGATTCTCTTATGTCTTTTTCTGAATGTTTGTCTTCTGCATACAGAAAGGCTGCTGATTTTTGTGTGTTAATTTTATGTCCTGCCACTCTGATGAAGGCATTGATCACCTTCAAGAGTTTATTGATACTATTTTTTGGGTCTGATATATATAGGATCATGTCATCTGCAAAGAGGGATAGTATAATTTCTTCCTTTTTGATTTGTATCCCTTTTATGCTTTTCTCCTGTCTTATTGCTTGGGCTAGAACTTTAAGCACTATGTTAAAGAGCAGTGGTGAGAGTGGACACCCCTGTCTTGTTCCTGAATTAAGTGGGAACTCCTCGAGTCATTCCCCATTGAGAATGATTTGTGTTTTAGGAGATCTGTATATTGTCTTTATTATGTTGAGGTATGTGCTGTCTATGCCTATTCTTTCCAGGGTCTTGAACATGAAGTGGTGTTGAATTTTGTCAAAGGTCTTCTTAGCATCTATTGAGATGAGCATGTGGTTTAAGGCAGTTTATTGGGCAAAATATATGCATTTAACCAGACAACAGGAGATGTTACTCCCCTAGAGCTCATGACTTCTCCCACAATAGGGTTTTGACTAGTTCTTCAGAACCAGTTATGCTTTCTCTCCTGTGGAGCAGGCCTCTAGTCCAATTAGAGAGCAGTTTGTTTCCCCCATAACAGATGAGCCACTATTGCCCCAGTTGTCACATTTGGCCTGGCTGGAGAGTCTTAAGGCTTGCAAGATCCACTGCTGTTCACCACCATTGATGACTTCTCTCTCCCATAGTGCTGCATGCAGCCATTGCTTTTACCAGCTTTCTGTTAGCTGGTTAACAGGGAGGAGGTTTCCACGTCAGTGCCAGCTTGATTCCTCAGTTACCTGCAGCCCAAGCATATGAGTTCTTCAACAATAGGGTGTTATCATCTCATTCTGGTGGACAACCAAGGGCTTTGAGAATGGGCTTGTAATGTTTTGGAGGGTCTCAGGAACCTCCCTGGCCAAGAACTCACTGGAAGGTATCCCATCCTTGGCACTGAAGTTTTTAGAGTATCTATGATTACTAGGTGTGTCATCATATTCTGTTACATTGATCTACATGTCTGTTTTTGTGCCAGTACCATAATGTTTTTGTTACTATGGCTCTGTAATATGTCTTAAAAAACAGGTATGGTGATACTGCTAACCTTATTTTTGTTGCCTGGAATTATTTTGGCTATGCAAGAGTTTTTGTGATTCCAAGTGAATTTTAGGATTTTTTTTTCTATTTTGGTGAAGAATGTCATTGGAATTTTGATGGGAATTGTATTAAATGTGTAGATTGTTTTTCGGTAAGATTGACATCTTCATGATATTGATTCTTCCAATCCAAGAACATGGGATGTTTTTCCATTTCCTAGTGTCTTCTGCAATTTCTGTCTTGAGTGTTTCAAAGTTTTCATTGTAGAGAGCCTTCACATCCTTGCTTAGGTTTATTCCAAGGTACCTTAATTTTTTTTGAGGCAATTGTGAATGATAACCCTAACAGTTTCCTGATAGAGTCTTTAGGGTCCCTTATGTAAAGAATCATATCATCTGCAAATAATGGTAATTTCATCTCTTCCTTTCCAATTTGTACCCTTTTGATTTGTGTCTCTTGCCTTATTGCTATAGGCAAGACTTCCAGTACTATATTAAATAAAAGTAAGGATAGTGGACACCTGTCTTATTACTGATTTCAGTGGAAATGCTTCAAGCTTTCCCCATTTAGTATGATGTTGGCTATAGGTTTGTCATAAATGGCCTTTATTATGTTGAGATATGTTGCTTCCATTCCCACTTTCTTTAGGACTTTTACCATGAAGGGATGTTGGATTTTTGTTAAAATGTCTTTTCTGGGAATTCTGGGAAGATGGTGGCATGTTAGGACCTCCAGCACAGGCAGAAATTCTGTTTGTATTTTTCCGAAGGCAGCGAGAGAGCTGTGGCTCTTACAACCCTACCAATGAGCCACAGACCAATGGCTGACATCCTGGCAAGAGATGAGGCATCCCAGACCTACCATGGAGGATCCACATGGAACCCCACAGAGAGTGGTGGTATAAGCAAGAGACCTATAACCACAGCCAACAAGTCAACCCAGGATAAGCCAGCGAGACAGACACCAAAGATCTTCAACACAACTTAAAGCAGAAGTACAGAGACCCCCTAAGACCTCAACAATAAAGCAGCCTTAATACTCACCACCATGACTCAGGGAACTGAGCGGAAGAGGGGTCAGAAAGATTGTAAGCGCCATGGTGGAGGAGAACTGCTATAGATGTGGCCCCCTCAGTAACAACATACAAAGGGGGATGGAACCGGGTTGACTCCTAGGCTATCCATAACCTCCTGCCCCATGGACTGATCCAGTTTGCCCAAGGAGGAGGATACCCAGCTGATTTTGGACAGGGAGGAGGGAAATCGGGGAATTGGGGATATCAACACATTATTCACTCATTCAGTGTATCTAATTATAGATAATAAAGAAAAATATTTTAAAAATTGTCTTTTCTGCATCTATTGAGATGATCATGTGACTTTTGTCCTTCAGTCCATTTATATAGTGTATTACATTTATTGACTTGCATATGTTGAACCTTCCCTGCATTTGTGGGATAAAACCTACTTGGTTGGGGTGCATGATCTTTTTGATAAAAACTTGTATTCTGTTTGCCAGTATTTTGTTGAGAATTTTTATATCTATGTTCATGAATGAGATTGGTCTGTAATTTTCTGTTTATGTTCTGCCTTTGTCTGGTTTTGGTATCAGGGTCACACTGCCTTTGCAAAAGGAATTTAGTAGTATTCCTTTCTTCTCTATTTTGTTGATAAGTTTGAGAAGCATTGGTGTTAGTTCTTCAGTGAATGTCTGGTAGAATTCAGTGGTAAATCCACGTGGGCCTGGATTGTTTTTAGTAGGAGATTGTGTTTTTTTTATTATTATTATAACTGCTTGGATCTCTGTGCTTGTTTAAATGGTTTATTTCATCTTGATTTAAATTTGGTAGGTGATATACATCAAGGAAACCATCCATTTTTTTCAGATTTGGAAACTTGGTAGAGTATATGTTCTTAAAGAGTGTCCTTATGATTTTCTGAATTCCATTGGTATCTGTTGTAATAGTGCCTTTTCATCTCTAATTTTATTTATTTGTGTCTCTTCTCTATTTCTTTTGGTCAGATTTTCTAAGGGTTTATCAATCTTGAATATCCTTTTAAAGAACCCACTCTTTGTTTCATTTATTCTTTGTAATTTTCTTGGGGGTGGTTTCTATTTCATTAATTTTCACCTTAATCTTTATTATTTCTCTCATCTGCTGATTTTTTGGTTTACCTTGTTCTTTTTCCAAGGTCTTAAGATAAAACCTTATGTTGCTTACTTGTGACCTTCTTAGTTCTTTAATATAGGCACTTAAAGCCATAAATTTCTCTCTAAGGACTGCATTCATTGTGTCCCAAAGGTTATGATATGTTGTATTTTCATTTTCATTTGAGTCTATGAATTTTTTGATTTCCTTCTTGAATTCTTCAATGACCCATTCATCATTCAGTAGTGTATTGTTTAATTTCTAAGAGTTTGTGTATGAATATAGTTCTTCTTGCTATTGATTTGTAGTTTAATTCTGTTATCAGTAGAGTATAGGGAATTATTTGAATTTTTTGAAATTGTCAAGATTTGCTTTATGTCCTAATATATGGTCTAATTTAGAGAATGTTCCATGTGCTACTGAAAAGAATGTGTATTCTGTAGTATTTGGATGAAAAATTCTGTTGATGTCTGTTAGGTTCATTTGTTTTATAGTGTCATTCAGTCCAGATGTTTCTCTGTTTATTTTTTGCTGGATGACCTGTCAATAGGTAAGAGTGTTGAAGTTTCCCACTATAATTGAGCTTGCTATTATCTGTGATCTCAATTCTAGTAGTGTTTTTTTTAATGAAATTGAGAATACATGTGTTTGTTTTAGAATTATAATGTCCTCCTGTTGTAGTGTTCCTTTAATCAATGGATTCTGACCTTCCTTGTCTTTCTTAACTACTGTTGGCTTGAAGTCTATCCTGTCTGGTATTAGGAGAGCAGTACCTGCTTGTTTCCTAGGCCCGTTTGCTTGAAATACTGTTTCCTGTCCTCTCATCCTAAGGAAGGGGTCTGTCTTTTATGGAGAAGTGTGTTTCTTGGAGGCAAAAAACAGAAGGATCTGGCCTTTTAGTCCAGTCTGTAAGTCTGTGTCTTTTTGTTGGAGCGTTGAGACTGCTGATGTTGAGAGTTATTATTGAAAGGTGTGTATTTATTCTTACCATTTATAATTTATATATTTTTCCTTTACTCTTGTATTACCTATTATTTGAATATGGCTTATTTTTTCCTGTTTTCTTGTGTATATGTTTTCCCCCCCTCTTCAGTCTGAAGGATTCCTTCAAGTATTTTTTGTAGAGCTGGCTTTGTAGACATATTCCTTTAGCCTGTCTTTGTTGTGGACATTCCTTATTTCACCTTCAATTGCAATGGAGAGCTTTGCCAGATATAATAATCTTGGCTGACAGTTGTTTTCTTTGAGAACTTGGAATACATCACTCCAAGCCCTTTTGGCTTTTAAGATTGTTTTGAGTACTCTGCAGTTATTCTAATGAGCTTGCCTTTATAAATTACCCATTGCTTCTTTCTTACTGCTTTTAAAATATTTTGTTTGCTCTTTGTGTTCAGTAGTTTAATTATAATATGGTGTGTAGAGGTTCTTTCCTGGCTCTGTCTGTTTGGCATTCTAAATGCTTCCTGTATGTGGATTGGCACCACTTGCCTGATTTGGGGGAAATTCTCTTTTATAATTTTGTTGAAAATGTCTGCTCTTCCATGAGAGCAATTTTGTTCTCCTTCCACTATACCCTAGATTCTTATGTTTGATCTCTTCATAGTGTCACAAAGGTCTTGAAATTCCCATTCATACTTTCCTATTAGTTTGTCCTTCTCTTTGTTGAACTGTTCCAGTTCTGCCACCTTGTCTTCTGGTTTAGATATTCTGTGCTTTCCTTGGTCCGTTCTATTGCTGAGACTGTCAGAGTTTTGTATTTGATTTACTGTGTTTTTCATTTCTAGAATTGATAATTGGTATTTCTTTATGGCTTCTATTTTCTTATTTATATTTTTTTATTGACCCCCTCATTTACTTAAATTGGTTTCCTGTGTTCTCCATCTGGAATTTGATTTCCTCTTTGATTTCTTTAAACATAACTATAATCATTCTTTTAAATTCTTTGTCAAACATATCATGTAAGTCAGCTTCACTGAAGGTCATTCCTGATGGATTTATAGTTTTTGGTGGAATTATATTATCAAGATATTTTTTGTATTTCTTGTATTATAATGTAGAGATTTTTGTATCTTGAGTTATTCAATGCTTGGGTTTCCTAATTATCTGCTGTATTCTTAGATGTGTGGATCAGAAGTTATATATCTTCAGGGTGAGAGTCTAATGTGCCAGGTGTGGCTCTTATATTATTCCCAGAGTGACCACAGAGGTGACCCAATGAGTTGTAGTTGCCAGCTATGTAAATATTCTAGTAGGCTGAGTGGGGAAAATACAATTCTAATATGCAAATAAGCAATATACACACATAACCAAATCCACCACAGGGTATTTATGCCAGGGCAGGGAATAAACCCGTAATCTTAACAAAGGCAAAATACCTAAGAGTGTATGTGTGTTAACTCCCACCCTTAATTCTGTAGCCTGGGTGGCTGAGATTCTTGTTTATGCTAGGTTCCAGGTCAGCCTGGGGCTGAGTGAGACCCTGGGACTGAGTGAGACTCTGCCCTCAAGAGGTAGAGACAACGAAGTTCTATGAATCAATAGATTAAAAAAATGCGACAAATTCCCATTTAAAACCGCACCTATTAAGAATGGAATGCCCACCAGAGGTGCATCAATCAACTCTAGATGAACCTGTCCTCTCTGTCTCTCTGTCTCTGTCTCTGTCTCTCTCTCTGCTGGCAGGTCGTGAATATGCTGTTTAGATCAGCTGCAGCTGGTGCTGTGTGGCTCTGGGTGTTCTGGCTCCATAATGGTTGGGCTCCTGATGTCCCCAAAACATTACAGACTATCGCCAAGGCTCTTGATTTCCCACCAGAACTAGATGGTAAGACTCTACTGCTGAAGACTGCAGGGCTGCGGGTTACTGGGAAATTAAGCTGGAGCTGAGTTGTAAGCTTCTCCCATATTAACAAGCTTTTAGGATGCTGGAAAGAGCTGGGAGGGGATAATTCATCAATGGTCTTAACCAACAGTGTACCCTGCAAGCTTTGTGGCTGGCCAGCCAGGCTAACTGTGACAACTGGTGCATGTCTGTTATAGGGGAACCAACTGCTCTCTGATTGGATTCGAGGCTGATCCATTGGAGAAAATTTGTGCCTGGTACTGAAAACCTAGCCAAAAGCTTATGGCCAGATCATAAGCTCTAGGGGGAAACTACTACTGTTGTATGGCTAAATGCATATATTATGCTAACCAAATTGTCGTCTAAGTACTTACATTTATGCCCATATACTAATGCTACTCTCACTTTAGTTAGAGAACATCTCTTCAGATAGTGGTGACTCAAAACTCATCACTGGGCTGAGAAGTGAAGTGTTCAGCTCTAAGTGAGACATCTCTAGCACATCCTCCAAAGCTCAGCAACCACTGTGGAATAGGAAGCAGAAAGATAGTAAGAGCCAAATGCAGGGAAGAGTGTGTTGTAATACTGTCATACACAAAACGGCTATGGTATTCATTACCTCATAGTGGCTGACACTACTTGCACTACCTCTTTTGTAATAGGAGAGAAAAAATGATGACATCAAAGAAGAGGGACTCGTTGGAAAGAAGGGATTTAGTAGAGGAGGAGTGGTGAGGAAAGGGAAGGTGGTGGGAGGGATTATCATCACGGTATGTTGTTATAAATATAATGTATGGAGGTTGTCAATAAAAAGTTTCAAAAAGGCCATATGGTGATTAAATGGGGATATAAATCAGTTTTTGAAAATTTAAAAACTCTATGCCAATTAGGAAGAAGAAGATGAAATTGCTTATGTGAGCAAATTCATTTGTAAAACTGATCATTTTTTGCTTTTGAACTGTGTTTTCTTCTTTTTGATATTAAGCCTTCTATCAGAATGTGATTTGCAAATATTATTTCCAGTCAACAGGCTGCCATTTCATTTTGTTTAGTGCTTCCTTTATAGTGCTGAAACTTTCTAGTTTGTTGTGGCCACACTTACTAATTTTTGATTTTGTGGCCTGAGCTTTTGGTGTGATATACATGAAATCATTTCCAAGGACACAATGTAGGAGATTTTACTCTATATTCCTTTCTAGGAGTTTTATAGTTTTTGGTCTTATATATAGCTGTTTTATCAGCAGAAGTACTGAGGCCCCTAAGACCTCAACAATAAAGCAGCATTAATACTCACCCACCATGACTCAGGGAACTGAGCAGAAGAGGGGGTGGAAAGATTGTAAGAGCCATGGTGGGGGAGAACTCCCAGAGACATTGATCCCCTCAGTAATATCACACTAAGGCAGGTGGAACTGGGCTGTCTCCTAGGCTATCCATAACTCCATGGACTGATCTAGACTGCCCACGGAGGAGGATATCCAGCTGATTGGGGATAGGGAAGAGGGGCATTGGGGAACTGGGGATAACAACTCATTATTGGTTCACTAAATGTATCTCATTATGGATAATAAAAAAGTGGAAAAATATATAGCTGTTTTATCTATTTTGAGTTGCTTTTGTATAAGGCCTAATAATCAAAATTCATTCACTTGCTATAATAAAAGTGTTTTTCTCTTGATTTTCAGTTGTGTGCAAAATGATACTTATTTTTGTGTGCTAATTTTTGCCTGTAACTTTTGCTCAATTTATTGTCCAACTTTTTTATTGTTCAACTTTATGTATATTGACTTGACATCTTTTAGGAAAATACTTTGGACTAGTATAGTTGGGTCAAGTGGAAAATCTACTGTTAGTTTTTTGAGAAACCTCCATACTGAATTCCATAATGGTTGGGCTAGCTTCATTCATACCAGCAGTATGTATAATGGGCCCTCTATTCAGATGATCTACATGTCTGGGTTTTTTTTTTCTACAAGTACCATAAAAGTATTGGAGATATCTTTTCTTGGAACCACAAATAAAAGAAAAAAATATCTTTCTGTGATTAGCTTAGTTCATTTAATATGATTATCTCTGGTTACATCCAATTCCCAAACAACATGTCATTTTTCATTCTGGCGAAAAAAATTCTGCTATGCATATATGCTAACTTTTTTTTTCTATTCCTCTGATTTTGTACACCTAGGTTGGTTCCTTAATTTAGCTATGGCGATTAGTGTTGCAATAAACATTGATGTGCCAGTTCATTTGTGATATGCTGACTTGAAACTCTGTGGGAAAATACTTAGGAATAGTATAGCTGAGCCATGTGGAAAGATCTACTGCTAGTTTTTTTTTTTTAAGAAACCTTCATATTGACTTCCACGGTGGTTGGACTAGCTTCATTCCCACCAGCACTGTGTAGAATGGTCTCCTTTTCCTTACATCCTCGCCATCATTTGTTATTTGTTTCCTAATGACTGACATTTTGACTGGAGTAAGGTGGAATCTCTGTAGTTTTTATTTGCACTTCTCTGATGACTAGTCAAGTTGAATATTTTTTCCATTGGCTATTAAATTAGCCTTTTTATTTGTTAGATTATCTGGTTTCTTATTTATTTTTGATTTTGCCTATTCTAGATAAATTCTGCCATTTTATAGGTTTCACTCAGTTAACTGTTGCCCTTGTTGTGTAGAAACATTTTAATTTTGTGAATTCTCATTAATTAATTGTTGGATTTATTTCCTGAGAAAGTGGAGTCTATTAAGAAAGTCCTTATCTGGGGCTGGAAAGATGGCTTAGAGGTTAAGGCATTTGCCTGCAATGCAGAAGGATCCCGGTTTAATTCCCCAGTACCCATGTAAAGCCAGATGCACAAGGTGGCACATGTGTCTGGAGTTTGTTTGCAGTGGCTGAAGGCCTTGGTGCTCCCATTCTCTGCCTCTTTCTCTCTCTCAAATTAATAAAATATTTTTTAAAAAAGAAAGTCCTTGTCTATACCTACACCCTAAAGTGTTTCCTCCTACTTTTTTTCTCTAATAGTTTTAGAAGTTCAGGTCTTACATCAAGGTCTTTGATCTATTTAGAGTTGATTTTTTGTGCAGGGTGAGAGATAAAAGTTTCATTTCTCTGCATATGAATACCCAGTTTTACTAGTACTATATGTTAAAGTGGCTGTCTTTTTCTCTAGCAAGTTTTTTTTTGCCATTTTTGTCAAAAATCAGATAGCTGTAGCCATGTCACTTTATATCTGGGTCTCTTATTTCATTGATTTACATGTCTTTTTTTTTTTTTTGCCAGTACCATATTGTTTTTGCTCTGTGGCTCTATAGTATAACTTGAACTCAGGTATGGTGATACCTTCAACTTTATTTATTTATTTTTGCTCAGGATTGCTTTGGCTATCTTGAGTCTTTTGTATTTCCATGTGAATTTTAAGATTGTGTTTTCTAGTTCTGTGACGAGGGCTATTGGAATTTCAATGGTGATTGTATTGAATTTGTATTGTATTGAATTGTGTAAAATGTTATTTTATTTTTATATATTGAATTTGTATTGTATTATTGTATTGTATTGTATTATATTGCTCTTGTTAGGATGGCCATTTTCACAATATTAATTCTTCAGGTTGTTCTACCTTTGAGTGTCTTCTTCAGTTTCCTCCTTCAGTCTTTTTAAAGTTTTCATTTCTTTTTCTTCTTTGATTTCATTTATCCCAAGATATTTTATTTTCTTTGAGGTAATTGTGAATGGGATTGATTCCCTGATTTCTTTCTCAGCCAATTTGTCATTTGTATATATATAGGTTATATCCTACCGCTGTAATGAAAGTATCAGTTCTAAGAGTTATCTGATGTCTCTTTGATGTATCGAATCATATAACCTACAAATAAGGACACTTTGACCTCTTTCTTTTCTACTTGTATTTCTTTCATTTTCTTAGTTTGTTTTATTGCTGTAATTAAGACTTTAAGCACTATACTGAATAGGAGTAGAGGGGTTTTCAAGAAAGGATGTTAGATTTTGTCAGAGCACAGAAAATGTCAGCAGCTTGGGTCCTGGAAACAAAAAGACACAGTGGCAGCTTGGGTTCTGCAATACAAGGAGCCATACAGTGGTGGCGATGACTTGAATTGTCTGACATGACAATAGCCCAGGCTTGGTGAGAGTAGATGCAGCAGCCTCAGGGACCCAGGATTGGACAGATTGGCATAGCAATGGCTTCACTCTTCAAAGAGGAAAGGTGCCTCAGCAGCTTGGACTGTGTCTGGTGAGTCCAGTTCCAGGTGGCTGGGACACTATGGCTATTCTGCCTAGGTGTCTACACAGGTCAGTGGCGTTTCTGAATCTTGGAGGTAGTGGTACTATATGCTGGGATACTGTCATGCTGCATCTCTCGGAAGGTCTGTCATTTTACCATGGGCTATTGAGTGTGGGGCCCAGCATCAACTCTTCTCTGGGGGAAGCTTGGCAGAGCTGGGCTCAGAAGGACTCTAAAGCATCCAATAATGAAGCCTGCTGGTGTCTTTTGTTTTGATAGGGAAATTCTGGGGTCCTCTTGCTCAGGGCTTCCTGAAATTTTTCACTGACAATTCCTTTTTGTCTGAGAAATCATTATGTGATCCTGAGCATATAAACATAAATTTGTAAAAAGAGCAAACAGTTACTTATAATAAATCATAAATATATTCAAAAAATTATTTGTATATAATTACCATATATTAAGCATTAAATAAAATATGTATACTAATAAGATGGATGTACTTACTCCTTTTTAAATAGTTATAATTATGATGTTATAAATAGAGAATTCATTTTCTTTTCTTCTTTCTGCTCTTTTCCCTTCTTTCTTTGTTTCTTTCTTCCTTCTTTCTTTCCTTCCTTCCTTCCTTCCTTCCTTCCTTCCTTCCTTCCTTCCTTCCTTCCTTCCTTCCTTCCTTCCTTCCTTCCTTCTTTTGAAAGATAAAGAGGAAACATAGGTGCACCAGGGCTTCTGTCCCTTCAAATGAACTCCAGACACATGTGCCACTTTGTGCATTGGCTTCACATGGGTACAGGGTAATCAAACCTGTGCTTTCAGGCTTTGCAAGCAAGTGCCTTTAAACACTGATCTATCTTTCCAGCACATTTTTAAAATAAGGAATAATATTGGGTTTTTACTTTATTTCTTTATTTATTACTTTTAAGTGATGGTCACAAATAGCCTAGGTAGCCTCAAATCTCTGTGTAGCCAATGATGACCTTGAACCTCTGATGTTCCTATCTCCACACCTCCCAAGTGCTGCAATTAAAGTTGTGCACCAGCATACCTGTAATTTTTTAATGTGAAACTCAAGTCAGCAATTCAAATAGCAATTTTTAGAAGTAAACATTATAACACTATATGACACAAATATATAGTAATTTTAAACTATGTGCTGGGAATGACGGTGGGAAAGTCTTGTTTTATAATTAAGCCATTATGTTTCTATAAGAGTAGAAAACTGTAATACAGTAAAAACAAAACCTACCACCATTCATAACATATAGTAGCCATGAATTTGAGCCGAGGCAGCTTTGGTTGGCATTGCATGTTGTGTGGGCAGGTGATGGCCGGTGAGCAGGTTGTGTGTTCATAACCAAGGCTGTAGGAGAAGAGTTACACAATGCGCTGCCAGAAATATCTCACATTAATTATGCATTTGATTTTGAATTAACCGTTAACTATGAGTTCTGAAACCTTTCATTGTTGACAAACTTTCCGTGACTCTCGCATTCAGTTCTGTGACTGCATTATAACATTGCCATTTAAGAAGGTGGGCTCTCTATCTTTTTCCACAGAATTCCCTCCGGTTCCAAGGTGCTGCTGACTGCTAGATGCATAGCGGAGGGTAAACGGTTTGTTCTCTTCTCTGCAGCCATCCTGGGTTTTTGTTCTTCAGGATTTTTGCTGCTTTATTGTTTGGGAATTTTAATGAGAGGAAAGAGTGATAGGAGCTAGTCAATAATCTTGCTGATGCTTAACCTGTAGACTTTATAGAGTTGTCATTTCTATGAATTCAAAGACAGCTAAACATAAAGCAAAACAATTGGTTTAACTAGACATGGGCCCAACTTTATGTCATGTGTCCTTAGACTAAGTAAGGCCTTTAACCACTGTCAGACTGGATCACATACATCCAGTTACCTTCCTGACCTGTTTAGAGGTAGCAGTTGACAAACCTGGAGAATAGGGTATCCTAAATGTCCTCAGACTCTTGTCAACATGGCATATAGTTTCAAACTTTCCATGTCTTTATTATCTCTTTCTTCTCCTTTTGTCTTCCTTTCCCCTTCTTGTCTGCCTGTCTGTCTATCTCTTTCTCCGTCTCGGTCTCTCTCTCTCACCCTCCCATTCTTGCTGGGTTACTTGAGAGCTGTATCAGAAGCAGGAGGCTGATTGTGGGCTCAGCTATTTTCTGGGTCACCTTATTCCTGCCCCCCATGTGCTCAATTTTCTCAGGTGCATTGTTAATCCCCACTTGCTCTTGCTTCTTCATTCCTCTTTTCTCCTGGATGTGAAAACATCCCAGAACATTTTCATAGTTGGCTGTAGTCAAAGGTTTTGACAGGCTTGAGAGACTGTTGGAATCATTTTCTCTCCCCTCACTAGTCCCATAGACAGGAGCTGGGGGTGGCGTGTAGTTCACCACTGCTGTGCGGTGGAGCAAGTGGATCAATAGCACTCTTCCTGTCTCCATCTGTCAGGGTGACATGCCAACTGCCTAATGCTGAATTATTGATAGCTCCTTCTCAAAGCAGGTTAACCAAACTATCCAAAATCAGTGAAGAGAGGTAGTCAGTTGCAAATGAAGTTAACTCGGTCTTGTCACAAGAACAAGAAACTGATTTATGTGATAGCTGAGAGACCCTCAGTGTCACAATGGGGGGGATCCTAGAACAACAGAATTAGCCTTCCTCTTTCTTTTTTTTAACCAAAGAGGATTGACCATACTCTCCATAGGAGCCACATTCACTAACTAACCTTCCTCCAACCCCAGCAGCAGAATTCATGCAGACATAGCCAGAATGGGTGTTCTCTCACAATCAAAGGGAATGCCAAAGTTTGCTTCAGTAACTGGGATTCTTCCATGACTTTGACCTTCAGTCCTGAAGTGAAGGTGATGGCTGGAAACAAAAAGCTTTTCTGGTAGAATTTTCACGATTACATTCCTATTGGGTGTTAGGATCCTAGAGCAATTAATAAATCTTAAATACAATACCTCATTGATTTTACCAAGTAGTGTTTTGGGGGATCAGGAAACATTCTTTCACATTCTTTCATACCCAGTGTCATAAATTCTATCCATAAGGGAGCACATTATTGTCATTCACCAGGCAAACAGCTGCTTTATTTTAACGAGGTACCAAGAGGAGTTGGCCCTGAAGTCATGTGTGCCCCAGGCTCTCAGGAGTAGTAAATGCATGGGAAAGCTGTACCTCTCCATTTACTTGAATGGATCTTTTATTCAAGTGCCTGTTAAGATGTGTGACAGAGCAGAATGTTTAAAGTACTTACTTTCATATATTTTAAGCATTCTATAGTATTTCACCTGTCCATTTTGCACTCATCTTCCTCAAAGCCCATTGAACTGTTAAAGGACAGGTCTGCAGCACCACCTAGTGGACAGGAGAGGGGGGCAGTGCATAGATGGCAGGCTGGAATATTTGAAAGCCAAATTTTGGGCATGGCTCAACCCTGCTGCTAACTGTCGTGAACCCTGGACACATTCTGAACCAAAGGGAGAAAGAACTGGAAACAGGAAGTGTTGCAGAAGCGTGGCAGAGCATGCATTATTGGACCAAGAATAACACACAGCTTGCCTCCATGGGTGCACTCGTTGATCTGTGGATTTTGATCAGTGGAGAAATCAGTTATTAATCAACAAAGAGCAACTGATTTCCCAGCACGAATGCAGCCAGAAAGCGGTGCATCCACCGTTATTAACAAGCAGGGAGCTGGGAAGCTAACCACCAGCAACTATACCCCTAGCTTCAGTAAGTGGATCTTTACAAGATAGGAGACCTTGAACTCTTGGAGGGACAGCTAGAAGAGACAGGAATTTTAAGCAAAACATGAAGCTCATTTGCATTTTGTAGTAAAAAATGAGGATAGTCATTA
>PVHP010011362.1:0-45373 GCA_004024765.1 Zapus hudsonius | reverse complement strand
TAGGCTATCCATGGTCCCCTGCCACAAGGACTGATCCAGACAACCCACAGAGGAGGATATCCAGCTGATTGGGGATGGGGAGGGGGGCATTAGGAAATTGGGGATAACAACTCATTGTTTGTCCACTAAATAATGTAACTCATTATGGACAATAAATATATATTTAAAAAAAGGTGGTGTTGGTATTACTGCCAACGCTTTATTGGTAACTCCATTAGAGATAACAACTATCATTTGAAAGTTCTTGACCTGTGCCAGGCTCCATAATAAGGCTATATATTCCTGTTCTCATTTGGCATGTCAGGAATTTTATGAGGTATGTACCATCATTCACTTTCAATATTTAAAAAACACACAAAATACTACTATGCAAAGGTTAATTAAAGTTGGAATTTAACTCATGATAATTTGGTAAAGGGGACAAGCTTGGAAAACTTGTTGCTGAGAAGGAAACATGGTAAAAGCAAGGATACACACACACACACACACATATGTGTGTGTGTGTGTGTGTGTGTGTGTGTGCAACATCAGTCTGAGCTCTTCAAAGCTTGTAGCCCTTATAATTACTTCTATTATCCTTGGCTGCTCAAAAGTATGCAAAGGAAAGAAGACAAAAGGTGAGTAAAAACCCAAGTGAAGCTCCCTAGAAGGCTGACTATGTTTAAGTAGGAGAGAGGATCCAGGCCCATGTCCCTGTTCCTGAACTTTTAGAATACACACAACCAAGATTCCTGATTCTTCAGGAGCTAAGTGTCTTCATTTCCTCTTTGTTCTTTTGATGGTTTACTTTTCCTCATCTTCCCATCTCATTGTAAAAGATAATTCCTCCCCTCCGTGTGGCCACATAAAGATTTGTGCACATGTTGTTTAGAAATCTTCAAAGTTTGTGTATAATCATAGGCCTGCGCATTCCTATATGCCTTCTGTGTAATTATACTGACTTTGCAAGAATCCAGACTTTCTCCAGGAATAGAAGAAAATCCTATGTGCTAAGATACATTTCCTATGCGTTCATATTACAGTTTTAATGAAACCGAAGAAAGTTTTGCTGCTTAGAAGATTTTCAGCACGGTTGAATCTAGGACATTGCAACTGGCATCAATAAAGAAGCCCTCATTTTTTTTCCTATGTGCAGGTGTACACAGGTAGGCTGCATGCGTGTGTGTCTATATTTCATTTCTCAGCTTATGTACTAGTTGTAGTGCTTTCAAAGAGAATGTTTCATCTTTCAAAATAAATCACAAAGAGAGGCAGCTAAAGTGTTGATCCACATTAATGATGAACATTCCCATCATTATTGCAGGAGCTTGGTTTTCCAAAGCAGCATCTGCAAAGCACTAAATGTAGTTGTTACCTTCACTTTACTGGGACAAAATGTCCAATTCCAAACCAGGTGATGGAAGCAAAGAGTTTATGTGGCTTATAGTTCATGATGATAGAAAGGATAGAAGAGCAGAAGCTGGGCCTCGCTCTTTGCTGCACAGCTGGCAGAATGTAACGAGAGTGGGAGCTGAACTCTGGCAAGAGGGAAGCCGGGCTATAACTCTCCAAAGCCCAACCCCAGAAACACCTCCTCAGCAATGATCCACTTCCCAAAGCACTACCAGTAGGGGAGCTAACATGCAAAATGCATGAGCTTATCAGGCATGTCTGATTGAAACCTCTACTAAGATATAATAGAAATTCGCCAGGAATCTGCTTAGATTCGCTGAAGCTCACTGGCTTTTCAGGATCATAGAAGCACTGTTAGCCCCCATTACTAGAGAGATGCTCATGAGAAAGGAATTTCTATCGTGAATGCATGTTTATGATATCAGGATGGGTTTGTTGATATCAATACAATAAATAGCAGATAGGCTGGTAACAGAACCTCCTTTCTTTCACTATCAATTTCTCACATGAGTTTCCAATTTGGTGATTTAACTTTTACTTTGATATTTCATTAACTATGCCATTCAAACCAGAGCCAAATTTTAATGGTAATTTTACTGCATGAGCCTATTGACTGGCATAGATTGAAAGACCACATGATAAAACCTAACTAGACATTCTTCATGACTGACATGTTAAATAGAGATGATGAAAGGATCACTGACGTCTGGTACAACAAATGTGTAAAGAGTAGGCTTTGTAACCTCTAAAACCCAAGTGCAATGCTCAGTACTGACATCACTCATTGGTCTAGAAAACTTCTGGTTTTCACCTAACTCACATGTCAAATAAAGAAAATGACATCCATCTCACCAGGATGTTACAATGGTTAAGTTAAATCAACAGATCATATCTTGTTCCATATCTGCCATGTTACAGGTTATCAAAATGTATCTTTTTTAATTAAATGATTTATTTTCTAGATATCTGACAACATGAAAGAGTAGATACAAAACTATGAAAAACTTCATAAATGCTGAAAGATCAAAACTATAACTATGAAGGTATGGAATTATATGTATCAGATAAAATCAAAATGCAATGAAAATATGATGATTAATTCTATGGTACAGAGCCATGATCTATGAAAAGATTGTAGAAACATACTAATTTGAAATAAATGAATAGTAGTGAAAGCTAATCTTAAATACCAAAACTTATAAAGTCATAATGCTATGGGCATACACTATAACAGTAAAGTCCAGAATCAACTGTCATACTGCAGCTCAAAGTACTTTCACTGTGCTGGACCTGACATTGTGCTCAAACGCTATTGCTTTTTAAATATTTTTTTATTTATTTTAGAGAGAGATGGAGATAGATGATGATAGATAAATGATAGAGAGAGTGAGAGAGAAAAAAGGAAGAGAGAAAATGGGCAAGACAGTGCCTCCTGCTGCTGTGAACAAACTATAGACTCAGGCACCACATGTGGGTCTGACTTTATATAGGTACTGTGGAATCAATCCCAAGCCAACACGCTTTGCAAGTTAAAGCCTTTAACTGCTGAGCCACCTTCCAGCTCTCAAATGTAATTATTTGAGGACAAAAGCAGATACAACTCTGTACCTAGCATTAAGTTATTCTTTAATAGTACTGACCATTTTTTTGTGTGTATAAATAGAAAGGCTAGAAATGACAGAATAATAATGTATAGGCAGAGATCATATAGCCAAATCATCTCCTATTATTTTCATAGAATGCTCTGCTTTGGCTTTCTTTGAAAGAAGATAAATTGCTGAAGGCTATTCATTTTCAAAATATTCCATGACAGTTACCTGGGAAAGTCATGGTTTCAGAAATGATAGATTAAATCAGAAGTAATTGCAGCAGCTTAAAAATATTAGTGTTTGCAATTTGATTTTCACCAATGAGATTGCAAGAATAAAGTAATATGTTCAGATTTCCTTATATACCATTTGTCTATCTCAACTCTAAAAGCCGACATAACCAAAGAACCTTAGAACTTCTAAGGTTCATGTGTCTTGTAGAGGTAATTCCTAAGTGACTGGAGGCACATCTATAGATGTAGAGCCATTCTTAAGCAGGTATTAATCACGAGACAATGTAAGACCGCTTCCTAAATAATGCCTACTGTTGAAGCCATGTAATTGAAACTTCATGTCACTATTTTTAATTTTCAGGAAAAAAAAAAACTAATGAAGGAATTTCAGTGTCTCCCTACACTCCAGAAGACAATGGATAACTGTTTATAGAAATTAATAACAAAGAATAAATAATTAGTAAGGAAACAAAATTTCATTCAGGTCTCTCATCTTCCAAACACATGTGCAGCAGCCCATCTCTACCCTCAGTTCCAAATCTGTGATAGTTTATATTGATTGTTAACTTGATGGGACCTGGAATCGTCTGTGAGGGATTAACTGGTTTGGTTCGACATTCTGTATATGTGGGAACGATTATCTTGATTTGGTTATTTAAGGTGGGAAGACTCATCTTAACTGTGAGGGACACCATTTCATGGGGCTGGACTGTATAAAAAGGATTTGGCTAAATAACAGCATTCATCACTTCCTGCTTCCTCCATGTGGACTGAATGGGATCAGTTCCTTCTGATATGCCTTCCTTGCCCCAGAGGTCTGCCATCTGGAAACAAACATTACTCCCTCATCAATGAGAAGGTAAATCAAACATTATCTATGAATGCCACAGGTAGTATGTTAAAAACTATAAAATTCTAATTATAATGGTACTAAAAGTATACAGACTAGTTCTTGTTATTATTCCATATACAATAAAATATAAAGAGTTTGCATAAATCAGTGTTTCATTAGGGAATTATAAGCCATTGAGAGAGGATTTAAGGTATATGAAAGATGTACCTAGGTTAGACACAAGCACTATCTGATCTTTATAAGGGGTCTGAACATCCACAGGTTTTGCTATCTGCAGGAGGTACTGAGAGCCAACCCCAGTTGAGCACTGAGTAGAGATTGTATTTTATTTCATTTACTCCACCCTACTACATATTTTAAAAAGAAAATTATGCCCCTTATTGATTTATGTAGCGTTGCAGTTTTCAAAATGGATTCTGTATATTTATTTTTAATGCCAACCATCAGAATGTTTTGCATAGATTAGCACTGTCTGTCTCTGTTTTTGCCCTGCTGCTGTAAGCACAGCTCATGATTCACATATAATCTTCTGGGGAATTACTGTTTCAAGGGCACACACTTAATCTCATCTAAAAATTGGACAATTAGTAAATGAAAACAGCCATGTCACAATTTAGGTCATCTTTTTCAGTATTTGTGCTTTTCTAAATAAACAACCAAACATAAAAACCACTATGTAAAACTATGTAAGAAAAAACTATGTAAAACCACCGTGTCTTCAATTCAGAAATAAAATCTTAAATTTCACTAATATGTGTATGTTTAAATGTTTTAAAATATTCTTCTTAATAAAATGGTTTATTAATGTAAAGTTCCTTTGATGTTATGTAATGATCTTTGAGCTGATCAGACAGTTCCACAAATATGAGATAAATACACAAAACAAAAATGAGAGGTAGCTTTTAATATTGATTCTAGGCTAAATCTTACTAAAGGATAATTTTGCTATTTAATATGAGAACAAGGAGGTTAGCTGAATCTCTATCCAAATAGAAATTTAATAGTGCTTATTTCATGCTCATATGGTCAGATTTTTGGTCCAATTTGTTTGTAATGAGTTAGAGTAACTGATATGCTAATCAATGCTAGTTAATTAAAAGTGGAGTTTCTAGTTACAAAATGCATTAAACCGCTGAGCATATTGCTGCTAGATGACCTGATTCACATATTTGAACTCCTAAAATGAGGAGGAGTGGTAGAAAATCTTTTTGATGCGGTTCCAGAAATAGCTCTCAAATCCTTCTAGAGACCAATCTTTCCTTGGATGAAAAGACCTGGGTTTTCTCCTTTACTGCTTTTCATTTGGAAGCTTCAGTCTTGTCTCTTAAATCCTCAATAGTTCCAAGGTCAAATATGGACTAGGATTCCATAATGCCTAAGTGTACGGTCGTGGGATTTGATGACCTAAATTTAAAGGTAAGTAAAGGAGTTGACTCTGTTAAGTTACTCTGTAGGGCTGCAACTTTAGATTACATCATCTCTATTCTCTGATGCTCAAAATTAGGATTGAATAAGGGAAATTGTAACCCCGTGTAATAGTCAGCTACAGGTTCCTGCAGGGATGGATGAACCACCTACAAGCACAGTTATGGGAGGAAGGGATTTATTGAAGCTAAAAATCCAGGGGATATTCCATAATGCTGAAAGAGTCTGAACCCCTTTTCTCATGTAGAGAGAGAAAAAGAGAGAGAGAGAGAGAGAGAGAGAGAGAAAGAGAGAGAGAGAGAGAGCCACTCACCACCTACACACCAGCAACAAACCGGCAGGGGGGGGGAGAAAATTTTGGCAACAAAATGTAACCATCACACCCTGTGACATGGACTCAATTAAAGGTGATGACCAATAAAGACCCAAAGATGATGATGAAGGTCACATAGAATAATAAAGAGGAAGTTTATTAGGATACATATTTGGAGAAGGAAAGAGGAGTATGTAAAGAGAAATAAGGGGTAATAAAGTTTAGAAATTTTATAGTAATTACAAAGTTATGTCTAACACCTTAAATGCATTTTTAAATGGAAAAGTAAAAGTATTGGTACTCTATAATATAGAACTTTTACTGAATTCTTTTTTCAAAGCTAGGTGTGGTAGTAACTGCCTATAATTGTCAAGGGACTCAGAGAATTACATGTTTAAGACCAGCCTGGGCTACAAAGGAAGAAGCTATCACAGAAGTAAAAACAGATAAGAAACGTAAGAACCTTATTTAGTGAGCTCAGTGGTTTCTGTTAGTAGATGTGACATGTGTGACTTAGTTTTGGGGCAAGATCAGTTAAAAACTATTCAAAGTCAGGCTTCTAAGAACTATCAGAATATCACTATGTACAGTGAATCTTCAAGACCATTTTATAGAGAATTCCTTTTCTTTCTTTTGTTCTTTATTTAGTGAGGTGAGTAAAAGATTGGTTAATCACTTTTGTCTTAAAAAACAATTTAGGAAGCACTGGTATGAAGGAATTGATCAACGGAGGTATTATTCTAAAAACCTATTTAAAATTTTATTCTGGTCCCAAACAACATCACTTAGTCAAATTAACCTTAGATAGCTAGGAGTAGAGAAGGTTATATCTTTATGGGGAAAATGTTCTAACATATAGGAACAGTACAGGTAGAGCTACTTCCATGTCGTTATCAGTAAATTGACAGTGACAGACACTCCCATCTTTCTTCTGTGAAACCACAGAAGAGGGAGCCATGCATGTTCCCCATGATCCACTTGAAATCCTTTTTCTGTGAGACATCAAAGACTTGACTCCCACATGTGGAGCACTGTGGAAGTCATTTGTTGTTGTTGATCGATTCCCTCCTTCTTAAGCAGAATTAGAAGAAGATTAGAGGGAAAACTAAGGAAAGTTTGGTGCCCCAGAAGAAGGAATCTAAAGTGAGAATGTGGGGGGGGGGGAGAATCTGCATCCTAAGGTTAAGGTTATTGAAATTAGCTCATTCTTTTTGGAGGTTGAATATCATTTGCAGTAAAGCATCTGCCCATCTTTGTAAAAATATCAGGGTGTCTGGACCTGTCAAGGAAACAAATCAGTGAGAGCACAGCATTTCCTGCATGGGGCATGATTAAAACCAGAACCATGTTGGCTGATAATCCATCTATAAATCACAGTGATAAAATAGCCATCATGACAGCAGCTCAGTGACATTTTTTTCACAACCTCAGCTGTATCCAGGCAACCAAAATATCTTAACTCATAAGAAAAGAAAAACAACCTGGGGTCCCAGGTGTCCAGGAGAAGGTCCCACTGTCTGGTTCCCCTTTTCCCATAGGGAAAATCAATGGGCCCTAGGACCACCGGAGCTGATAACTACAGTTTGCTTTATTTGTATTTGTGAATCAATGGACATCAAGCATGAGGATGTTTCTCAACTTTTCCTCCTTCTAAGAACTGATGAATGGGAACCCCAAGGTCTATTATGCAAACATCTACTGTTGATCTATACCTTGCTGTGAGAGAAGCAATGGATCCGCAGGAGCTCTAGAGAGAGGAGTATATGGCAGAAATCCAAATACTCTCCATTCAAATGCTTACATGTGTAATTACAAATTAACAGTGGCTGTGATATTGCTGAGATAAAGTTCTAGTGTGCCCGATTGTCACAAACATCACGTGATACGATGCTCAGAAAAAGCCTGTCTCTTCTAGCCCAGACAAGAATTTTGTCCTTTGAGATTGATCTGTGCAGTTGATCCTTGTAAACTTATTTTGGAACGGACATGCTTTTTGTCTCAGAAATGATTTAAATATATGAAACAAATACAATTTCTTCAGAGTTTCTTGGCCTTTTTTTAATGCTCTGTATGACACAGAACAATTTGGATAACCATCATTAAATGATCTGCCTTCACACTAAAACCAAATATCTGGGAGTGGACTGTTAAGCAGAAATCCAAACATATGCACAAGGTAAAATGTTATTCATGATCACTGTCAAAGGTCATAGAGATCCCTCCTAAGGTAAATGGGATTGTGAAACATGTAGAAGGAAGAGCTCTATGCTCATGGAAACACTTTGCGCTCTTAACATAGGATTATTTTTGTGGCAGGTGCTATCCTGGCTCCATGTATGATTCCAAGATTTCCTTTGCCCAAATTTTGCATGTTAGTTTATTCTCTTTCTTTCTGTACTTTCTTTTTTTTTCTCCTTGCTTCCTTACTTTCAACTTCATTCATTCCTTCCTACCTCGCTCTCTACCTCGGTTTCTCTTTCTCTCTCTTTCTCCCTTTTTGGTAGCACTGGAGATTGAACCAAGAGCCTCTAAAATGCTAGGAACGCCCTCTACTCCTGAGCTGCATTCCCTAGTCCTCTCTTACTATTTATTTTGAGACAAGCTCATAATCAGTTGTCTAGACTGTCATTGAACTCACCTTTCAGATCAAGTTGGTCTTAAAATTTCCATCCTCCTGCATGATCCTGCCAAGAATCTGAGATTATAGGGCTGTACAACTGAGTCCATACAGATGGTATCTTTGTTCTTAAAAGCCTTTGCTTCTTGGTTAGGAACCTTTTCCTTGGCTGTCTCTAACAAACTTTTTTTTATATCTACTTTAGTTTTTAACTTCAATTTTCTGGGAACAGCAACTTCAACACTGTAAGTTTTCTTTCTGTCTGTCCACATGGGGAAATTTTTCAAGGAAACCAGTTTACCTTCTAGAACATGTTACCTCTAGAACTCACTTGTGAGTAGGAAACTGAGCCAACATACTCCTCCCTGGGACTTTAATACCATACCAATATGCAGACACTCCATCCTCCTAAATATATTAGGATTTCTTTTCTTTTGTGTAGTGTATGTGTATTTATGGCTGTGCACATGCCACACAGTATATAGCGTGGAGGCCAGAGGTCAACCTTGGAATGCTGGTTGGTCCTCAGCTTCCACCATGCTTGAGCATGGTCTCATGCCAGCTGCTGCGCTAGCTTCAGATTTCTGACTCTGCCTCATTTTGCTGTTAGGCAAACTGGGATTCCAGACATGGTCCTGGAGATCTGAATTATGGTCATCAGGGTTGTGCCATCAACACATTTACCACTAAGCCATGTCCCAAGCACTCCAATTTTATTTTTATGCTTTTTTCCTGATGAAATGATAGCAAAAATCGGTTTTCTTCTCTCAAGAAATTCACATTAATATATCTGAAGAAAACTGGAAAAAGACAATTCCTCAAGATAATATGGATGAAGGTCTAGGTGTATTTCATGTATAAGTTTGTGGGATCATCAAGTAGACAGAAAGGCAGTCCAGGTGAATTAACATGCAGGAGATGGTTAGATGGACAATGACCCATGAGATGGATAGAAATAACCACATTGATTAACATATTAATAATTCACAATTATAAGAAGGCATCTAGAATTGATTGAGGCTGACTTGTGTTAGGTTCTATACTAAGAGCTTTAATGCCTTAATGCATCCCCCCTCAGTCAGTGAGTATGGCAGACATGGAAAAGAAGGCTTATAGCAATGTGTGGTTGCTTACCTGCTGTAAACTTGGACTATATATCTGCACTTGTCTGACTGCTGATATTGTAAGTAGAAGTACTACACTATAAGTTTTGCTTACCAGTCTACTAAGTTTTTCTTGAAGAGTAAAATGAGAGAATGCTAATAGCATTACTGCAATGATCAATATGATTTTACACTGTCTTGCTGAAACGTTCACAATTTAATGTCTGTACATGTATATGGTTTTTTCATAAGTGTACAAATGTGTGTGGATACACATGTGTATTTACATATATATATGTGTGTGTGATTATTCAAAAGCCAGAGATTGACCTCATGAGTTTTCTGCCATCACTATTTTTTTAATTCACTGATGCTCAGACCTTTTCAATTCAGTTGGTCTAGCTAGCCACCTTTCGCCTCCTGAGTACCGGGAGTATGTGGGTCCTGGAGGTCTAATCTCTGGATCTCATGCTTGTTTAGAAAGCACTTGATCCATTGAACTATATCCCAACCCCCAAATTCCATAGCTTAATGCATATCTTTTGTGGCCCTTATATGTGGCCTTGAATGAACAGCAACACAGTAGGTAACATTAATATCCATTGGTCTGTCTGGTTTTGTTTCTCTGTTCTCACTAAGTACCTTACCCTAAATACCCCAAACACACTGCCTTAACTTTCAAAATTTACCAATATTAAATGGCATACTTAAGGTCCTATTGCTAATAAAAACAAGCCTACCTTCTGACTCTTAGCCCAGGTCGGTTTCCTTCCAATAATATCCTGGTAATTTAGTGTATCATACCAGGATCTGGGCAAAGTCAAAATCCATTTAAAATTAGACAGCTCTCCAAACATGAATTTCCAGTGGAGATGCCAAAACCAACCCTCTATAAACCTCAACTTTCTAATGGAATGCTGAGAGTCAGCTTCTCTCATAGTCTGCCTGCCAGCCCTCTGCCCTTTGGACTCAGCTTTATTTTCAAATGCTAATTTAGAGTATTTCAAGTAGATATTAACTGAAAAGTTATTAATAAGTACTTCTCAGCTTCAAGTGTAATAGGCACCACAGAAGACACAAAATTGTTTATTCAACATATTAAAATATGTTATAAATGAACTAATTGCTTTTCCTGGGTACACTGCCAGATTTATGGCTTTATCCATACTCCAGAGATTAGAAATATGAAAAAAAGAGCCTACAGACCAGTACATCTTAGAATATCTATGGTTGGGAAAATGTGGACATTAATAAATTTACATGCCAAGTAAGGTTCCATTGTCCTGGGCTAATTTCTGACCAAGCCAAGAGTAAGCTGTGTGCATGATGGATATCACAGGAAACCATCTTCTCCTGGTGTGTCATCAAGCAAACCATCCCTTCTTCCTGTGCCTCCTCATTTCTCAGACAGGTCATTAGCTCCAAAATGAATTTGCCCACATATGACCTCTCCACTACATCCTATTGTCTCTCAGCAGTGAGCTGCCTACTTTCCTATAGTTTTCGGATCTCTCTCTCTCTCTCTCTTTCTCTCTCTCTCTCTCTCTCTCTCTCTCTCTCTCTCTCTCTCTCGCATTGCTCTGCTTTGACCCTTGAAAACTGTAATTCTCAAGACTTCTTCTAGTTCTGATCAGGATGCTGTGGCAGAACACTTGTGCATAGGAGAAAAAAATCCAGTGTATTACTCAGCTCCTCTTTCTGCTTTGAGAGGCATTGTTAAAGGTAGAAGTGCAGTTACTGTAATTGCATACCTTTCCATTCAGGAAGTTCCTATCTCTGAGATACTCACTAAGGACCTCACTAAGAGAAGCCACATCCTTGAGTGTAGGACATGATCTTTGTTCCCTCATTCCCAGGGCTGGCAATAACTGCCATTATTGACTTGCAACTTACTCTTTTTGTGCCTTTCAACTTTTCCAATATCACTCACGACCCTTGACTACAAAACTGTCTTCTGGCATCTTTCCTTTTGCCATAGTAGGGTTGTGCAGTTAGTGATTCATTGCTGCATTGCCTCCCTCAGATGAGGGCAGCAGCAAGTCCATTCTCATAAAGTATCTTAATGTGACAATGTCTGTGCTCTACGTCTACAAACACTTACGGGCCCTCTTGCATATATGCATACAAGTGAGAAGCTATGAATAACGTATTAATCAGCTTTCTGTTGCAGTAACTCCACTGAGATAAAATGATGAATAAGAAAGAAATGTTTATAGTAGACTCACAGTTTTGAAAGTTTCAATATGTGATCAGTTGTCTCCATTGCTGTTTAGCACATGGTAATATAGCACTTCTTGGCATGGGTACCTCACTGTAGCCTGGAATCAAAAGGAGACAAAGGGTAAACCAGGGTTCCATTGTCTTCTTCAGGGACAGGCTGGAAAAGGACCAAATGATTGGCAAGTGTTTCTTTTATCTTTAAGATTACATCACCTCCCAGTAGCCCCACAGACTGGGGACCAAGCCCATGGCACATGGCACTCATTGGAACACTCTAGTTCCAAACTGGAACAAAGGATTGGTCAAACTTACTGGTACTGGTTCCTTATACAATGAGAACCTTCAAGAATGCAGAGCTGAACTCAGATGCCAAGAGAAATGATCCACTATCTACCTCCAGAGTTCAGAGACACTACGATTAAGAACATCCTCAGAAATGACCCACTATCTAACTCTAGGGTCCAGGGACACCCTTGAAAATAGCAACCTCAGTCACAAACTCAGATTCTGATGGGTCTTACCTTTTCTGAAGGTAGATACCTGATTGACATTAGGCAACACACACACACACACACACACACACACACACACACACACAGAGGCATAGGAATACCAGGACTCACCATCATATAGCAGTACTGAGAATCAACGACAAGAAAATAACAGGAGAAAATCTTAAAAATTTTAAAGTTAAATAAAAATATCCCAAAGTAAAATAACCAGGACATTCTACTCTAGGAAAAAATAAAACTGTTCATTAATGTGAATTGTATTTTAGAGTCAGAATATAGACAAAGAACCTTGCTACATGCATTTTTGATGCTTCTGTGTGTCAGCAATCATTTGTTGCATTAAGTATGTCCTCTCTGAGCTTTGAGGCACTGCTAAAGAACTACTAGAGACACATTGTCCCCACCATTGTGTAGTCTAGGGAAAGGAAAGCCTTCTACTCAATGGTATTTGCTACAGCCTTATGTCTATGACAAGGTTAAGTGCACACATGCCATACATGGTAAACCTCACTCAAATTTCCTTGCCTTAACCTCCCTCTGTTCCTCGATATAAAATTGTTGTTCATAATAATGAACTTTAGAGCCTTTTGTTCTACAAGAAGCTGTTGATTTTCCTAATTACCCTCATTTTAAGAAAGTAAATTGATATATAGTGTACAAAACTTTCCATTTTCCATAAAAATATTTTAGAAAATGACTATTGGACTTTTTATATATCCAGGGAGAGAGGTAGGGGGCCAGGTGCCAAAGCTCAAGTTCAGGCTGATGCATTAAACCAGATTGCAGTCCACATGGCAATGGTCTCTGTGTGTTCTTGGTGACCATGTATAATCCCAGTGATAAAGCCCCGGCTTTCCTCTTTCCAAAAATATCCACATTGTCTGGGGTGACAGACTCTGAACAGCTTCAGACATTCAAATACCAGACCTTCCTCTGCTCCTGAATGGATTTAATCAGACTAGCAAGCTGAACTGAAGTCACACAAAGGGTAATATTTGATGTGCTTAACAAGAAACCTTTATGCAACTATTCCCATCAGTCAGACTTAAGATAATGCAATGCTATTTTTATTTCATCTTGGCTTTCTTCAGGAACTATAAAGACTTATGATCACAGCTGATTGTCAACGGCTGGTTTAACACTGTGTGTCAGGACTCAGTGCTGTGTCAGTGAAGAGTAAGAAGACCATTGACCTGGTTGTTTAGACAAAACATGGTCCATGTCTTCTTTGGTTGAAATAAGAAGAGAGAGGAGGCCAGGTGTGGTGGCACATGCCTGTAATCCCAGCATTTGGGAGGCAGAGGTAGGAGGATTGCCATGAGTTCCAGGCCAGCCTGGAAGAAAAAAGGAAAAGAGAAGTGAGAGGAGTGCAGTTAATGCCTGGTTTTCCATTTCTTTATCCTCTCCTATCGAGGGAGTTCCTTTGGCCTCATCAGAGAATGTCATGTTTATTGATTAATTCCAGATTTGTTGAGTATTATTAATTCCATATCAACTGTTGTGTTAGGCACTGTGGGGAAAAGAAGGAAGAAAGAGGTTATAGACACACATTGAAAAGCTTTCAAAAATGAGAGTATCAATTTATACAACAACCCTACATTATATTCTCATGCTGTGTAACTTTAATCAATTTATAATTCTTATCGAGATGTGACCAGCCCTCACCTGGATTACAGTTAATATTATTAACACAGTCTCTAATAATTTTAATTAAAGTTTTCATTGAATTATACAATATGCAATGAGTGTATACAAATCACAATTGCACAAGTTAGCAAATCATTATAATGTTAACTCATGCATAAAAGTTTTCTCCAAGTCAAGAAATCAGATATCACCAATCCTCAAAAGGTGGCGTCTTGCCAGTCCTTCCCATTCTATATCCAAATCCACCACTACACTGAATCAAACAATGTAAACCTGGATTCAAAACTTACACGGAGAGGATCACCTGGACAATATTCTATATCTGGCATCTATGGGTCAGTGTCTGGTCAGATAACACAGCTCTTCTGGATTGCAATAATTATATTATTCTTGTTGCTGGGAAATATTTCACTATATGAGTGGGGCATCATTAATTGTCCTGTGTACTCTCGACCAACCTGTGATTTGGATTTTTTTGTAGCTGATAGTAGAAGTCATGTTGCTATTAATTGCTTACTCATCTCATTTGGTGTGTATGTGCATACTTGTGTGTTGGTTGATACAAGCACCAGGAGAACACATGAATCATTTGGCTGTGAACATCTTGAACTTTAAGACTAAAGAGAACTGACTAGTATTTGTATTTCTCTTGAGACTGTAGGGGAGAAGCACTGTTGCTATGCAAAAATACATTGATTGTTTCCTGAATTTTGTTTATGATCATGTAATATTCCTACTTTAAAGTTGCTCATTGTTCTTATCCAAATACCTGGGTGATTTGTTCCTCCCTACCTTTCTAGAACAACCTGATTTTCTCTTTCACTTGTTCTCTACATTCCATCAATTCCAATCCTTTTCATCTAAACATGTACTCTTTAAAGACTTTTGATTTTCATTATCTTCTTCAAAAGCACCAGTTAACAATATTAAGTATTTTTAAAGTCCAATTCTGTTTGTATTTTTCAGAAGGCAGAGAGAACCATGGACAATCAATTCCATCAACAAGACAAAGGAAAACAGCTGATATCCTGGCAGGAGATAAACCACCCCTGGCCTATCATTTAGGACCCAAACAATCATATGAGAAAGTGGCAAGATAAATAAGAGACCATTCACCACAGCAAGCCTGATAACCCATGAATGGTCAATGGAAACAGACACCAACGATACCCAACACAATTTAAAACAGAAGTCCAGAGATACTTAAGATCTCAACAATAAAGCAGATTAAGACTCACCCACCATGGCTCAGGGAGCTGAGCAGAAGAAAGGGCAGAAAGACTGTAAGAGCCTTGGTGGGGGAGAATGTCCAGAGACTTTTCCCTACTCATTAATAACACACAAGGTGAGAACTGGCTACCTCTTGTGCTATTCATAACACTCTACCCCATGCCAGTATGCCCACTGAGGAGGGTCCTAAGTGGGATGGGGTACAGAGAGGAGGGAAATGGGGCTACCATCACAAGATTTGCTCATACAGTATATCTAATTGTTGACAATAGAGATATTAAAAAAATAAATGCATGGGGGGTACCTCCAAAACATCTATAATGTGTAAATAACCAGATATATTCCAAAATGGATAATTAGGAGATCACTGAGGAAGAAAAAGTAATAAACAAACAATGGGATATGATTGTGTATGTGCCAACACATGCTAGTATTCACAAATATAGTATTTTTCCCATACCTTAAGATTTTTAGATTGAGAATAAGGAAACATATTTACTGACATTTATTGAATGCTTACATACTGCATTGTTGAAGATAAATAATACCTATCATTTATCTTTCTTTTTTTTTAACTTTTATTGTTTGTTTGTTTTTTGGTTTTTCCAGGTAGGGTCTCACTCTAGCCCAGGATGACCTGGAATTCACTATGTAGTCTCAGGGTGGCATTGAACTCATGGCAATCCTCCTACCTCTGCCTCCCGAGTGCTGGGATTAAAGGCGTGAGCCACCATGCCTGGCTCATTTATCTTTCTGTCTGTATCTATCTGTCATTATGAGGGACATAAATTTGGCCTAAAACTAGAAATTAATTTGACTAATTGAGACTGACATGACTTAATCACAACAGGACTTCAAAGTATTTTTCTGTCACTATATATGGTGTTATCCTTATCAAACTTGACACCACTGCAATTTATATGCCCGCCCCAATGCCTTTAAGTAGTAGGGAAGAGAAAGAAATTCCAGGAGAAATGTGTCATGGTCCTCTTGGCTACTTAGGATGATGGTCATGACAGGGATCATGATTCCATGATCATAATAAAGATGTGGGTTCAGCGGAGAAGATTCAGCAGTTCAAAGTGCAAACCTGCTAACACAAGCACATCCCCCATCAGCCATGTGAATGAAGCCAGACACAGAGTGGCAGACACAGAGTGTGATCCCAACACACCTGGGGCCATGGGAAGTGGAGCCAGGAGCAGCATCCCCAAACTCACAAACCAGCTACACTGGAGAGAGAGAGAGAGAGAGAGAGAGAGAGAGAGAGAGAGAGAGAGAGAGAGAGAGAGAGAGAGAGAGAGGATCCACACCTGGAGGTCATCCTCTTACCTACATATGTACACCATGACATGCGTATACACACACACACACACACACACAAACACACACACACACACACACACACACAGGTTTTATTTGTTAGTTTGTTTGTTTTGTTTTTAAGTTGAGGCTCCAGAACAAAACTGCAGCTGTAGAGAATAGAACATCCCTACCCAACATAACAAATGATCACAACTCAGGGAGAAAAAGGATTTTCTTTAAGAAATGCCTTAAATATGGGCTTTCCCTTCTGATCAAACTAAGCCAATCAGCCTGTCTGAGAATTGTATAATTTTGACTGGCATCCTGTGATTAAGCTTGGTTTTACATGGATAATGAGAGAATTTAATCAAGAAGCATGTGCTATACATATGAAGCAACCAAGAAGCAATATGTAAGGGGAGAGCTTATAGAGATTGAGAGGTAAACAGAGAGAAACAAGCAAGAGAAAGGATTATATAGTCTCTTTATTGCTTTTCTAATTCCAGCCCTCAAGAGTCCCTGGATGTCCCTTAGTCTTTGCAGAATTACCAAGTTATCCAAAAATTGATATTTCATGTGTATTCTCCATGCATTTTAGCACCTTCATTATGAAACTCTCACTACAGCTGAGAATGCCCATGGATAATGATGGGAAAACTTTCAGAATTATTAAATGACTGCATGAATAAGAATATCGTGTGGCTCTGAGTAGACTGCTAATAATTAGGGCTAGCACCATGGAATGAGGTGGGATATGTAGAAATTCAGGTCAGTTCTGATAATTCAGAATCTCATTATCAACAATGGATCTCCAGATCCCAGCTATGACTCAGCAATTGAATCTTGACCTTCTGTAGATTCATAATGGAGATTCAATTTACAAATGAATTGGATGAATTTAACATAGCATTGACTTTTCCAGCCTTTTTGTTGGGGACCCTATGAGTCAGAGAAGCCCACAGCAAACAGCTATTGAAGCTGGAGAAAGATAAACCAGCATACATCTATATTTCTAGCTGTAAAAACTCCTACAATCCAAAATTAGCATCAGAGTTTTACCAACGTAATAGACTTTTTTTTTCCTTGTCTCTCTTTTTCTCCAACAAAGATCAACTCTCAAAGAAACATCAAACAAGTTTAGAACAGGCAATCCAAATAAATAAGCCCACTTCTTGGTAGAACAGCATCTTTTGTTGTCTGTCAGAAAATAGCTCACAGAGCAGGGTGTACAAATTGGCCTTTGGAAGCCAATGCCTTTCCTGGAACTCACCTTTATTTCTGAATGTTTAGTCTAGCATTTGTGACAAGCTGTGTCTTGCAAGCGGAGTTTGGATTTCCCTCTTCCCTGAAAAGGGGAAAGAGGAACTGCTGATCTATTTATGAGCTTTCTGCAAGACAGACCCGCAAATGACACTTATTTGAGTTTTTATGTCTACCACAAACCAGAGAGGACTATGTAATAGAAGTCATTCGCAATGTTATGGAATTAAATGATATTCTGTATAACTAGTGACAAACCTGTGAAATCCAGATACATTTCATACACAATTTAGGAGTCTTTCCTTCTTGTTATCCATTATATTTATACACCCCACCCCACACACACATGCATGAGCACACATACTCCAATCCAGGCACACTCATAGCCAGGTTAGCATAAAAGTACTTTTCATGTGTGCTTTACGCAGATGTCGTATTGACCCATCACTCCTTTAAAGAGCTGGCAAAGGGGAAGACTAAAATCGATGACTGAGAATCCAAGCCACGTTTGTTCAAGTTACACAATCCCTTGACTCTTACACTACCATGAAATGCTGGGCCAAAAATTGTACCTTCTAGTGCTCTAGTTTTCTTAGTTGGTTTATGTGTTAATACGTGCAATTATTGTGGATGGTTTCCGATATGTTTATTTTTTAAAATGTCTGATTAAACTTCACCTTATAAATGTTAGCTATTGTTATTGGCTAAAAAGTAAATTATATTTATGACTGTATTTTCCTGTTTCAAATTATGCCTTTCAGAAGGCATAATTTTCCCTATCATTGCTAATAGTAATAACAAGAATTATATGAAACATAGTGTAGTTGCATGCATCAACTAATATTGAAGTCACATACCTTGTAATAAAGCCACAAAACTAGAGATTGAAACAATAAATTATAATAAGAAAAAAAATTATTCCCTCCCCCCTTTTTTTACTGATAAGTCACAAATACCTTTAGTGTCAGGGATATTTCAGAAAAGGAGAGATGATTTAGATGATTTTCCTGAACCAGGCAGTATACGCTGACAAAGAGATGAAGAATCCTCCCCACTGATGAGGCATATGATGAATTATCAGGAACCAATCAGGTTACAGTCAAATATCATTCCCTTATTACTATGGTACTAGGTGAGCACTTTTGTTTCTACACAGCCCAGGGCTCTTTGGGTCATGGCTGGTAAAGTACACTAAAGTAAAGGGATACCTCTACTTTGCAATGGCTTCCAAATAGAAAAAAAAAAAAGTTCTGTTCACATGGTAATTATTATTAGGCTATTTACCCTGTAATCTGTGGTAGTGTTCCTGATTAGAACATGTTTCCTTTTAATAGAAATGCATTTAAATTTGTGAATTCAATAAGCCTATTAGTTAAATATTTTACTGGTTACTTAAGTACAGAAGCACAGAAAAGTTGATAGGGGCCCAAACAACCAGGCATGCACTACACAACAGAAATGGAAAATAGATTGATGTTTAACAAGGGAAAAGCAGAAGTTGATGATTTCTTTAGAAAGGAGGAGCTGCACTGAACATAGCAAGGGATGCTCAGCCTTAGGAGGGGAGAGTTTCTGGTGGTCTCTCCCTGACTGAGGCTGGTACTGCCAACTTGTGTGACTCCCAAGTGAGACATAACTCTTAATTCATCCACGTGTGGGGTCTGATTTCCTGGCCCACCTTATCTCAGCTCAATTCTGTCAAGAACGTTCCTCAAGCCACCGACTATCTCATGAGTCTAAACAGTCCAATAATTGAGAACACCATTCACATTGATGGAGTTTGTTATATGGATCGGCCAAGGAATCCTTGGAATGTGGAATAACAGTAATAAGAAAAGTTCACATGCCATGTGATACTCAATTTCATCTGAAGATTGCAGAATGCTACCCACCTGACAGGTACTATACTGTTGATCTATGGAACTTTAAGAGATGAGACTTATCGAGGCAACTTACATTACAGGAAGAATATCTTCAAAACTGTGTCAGTGGGGCTGGAGAGATGGCTCAGCAGTTAAGGCACTTGCCTGCCAAGACTAACAACTCTAGTTCAAGTCCCCAGTGCTCTTGTAAAGCCAGATGCACAAAGTGGTGCACAGAAATGCAGTTGGTAGGCAGTGGCTGGAGGTCCTGGTGCTCCTATTCCTTCTGTCTCTCTTATCTCTGTCTCTGATTACAAATAAATAAATAAATAAATAATATTTAAATTAAAAATATGGGTTAGGATACTCTTCCGCATGCTCTTCCTCTCTTTATTTCTTGTATAGAATTTCCTATGCCATATTCTCTTACCTAAATCTATTGCCTTGCAAAGAGGCTACAATACCTGGATTGAACCCTTCTATCATTTATATATCACAACCTCCTACGCCATGGACCGATACAGTCTGCCCACAGAGGAGGATATCCAACTGACCAGGGACAGGGAAGAGGGAAATAGGGGAAGTGGAGACATCAACGCATTATTCCCTTATTAAGTGTATCTATTTATGGATAATGAAATAAAAATAGATTGACTTAAGACTAAAAGGGCCATAAAAGAGAAAAATTAAAAATGTGATACCTTTGAGTTTTAGTTTTTATGAAAATCAATATCTGTCCTATATATTTGATAGGTTGTTTTGAAAATATCTAATGATATCACAAAGAAAAAAATATATTCCCTGGTAATTTTGGTAAAGGTAAACAAAAAATATTTTTGCTCTTCTGATGATTGACAATATTTCAGGTTTATGAGCTTTTATCTTTGTCATAAATTCCCCTAGAATCAACAGAAATATTTTCTCCTTGGATGGATGGCTTTTTATTTTTAATTTTCTAATCCAAAGACAAAAAAAATTACCCCCTCCTATTCACTTATGATCACCTACTTACACTGAGGAAAGTGAACCTGGTTGACTACTAGCCTATCCAAAATCCTGTAGCCCATGGATTTATCCAGTCTGCCCACAGAGGAGGATATCCAGCTGATTAGGGACAGGGAAGAGGGAAATGGGGCAACTGGGGATACCAACTCATTATTTGCTCATTCAGTGTATCTAATTATAGATAATAAAGGAAAATATTATAAAATATACAGCACCTGGAGTTTGTTTGCAGTGGTTAGAGGCCCTGACGTGCCCATTCTCTGTCTCTTTCTCTCAGCATGGTTTGCCCACTAAATAGTGTAACTCATTATGGACAATAAATATATATTTAAATATATATATATATATATATATATATATATATATATATATATATATATGTATATATATATTAAAAAAAAGAAAAAGAAATCCACTGGTACCGGATGACTCTCCTGTTTAGGGCTGTCCTGCCGATGTTTAGCGGCTTCCTTGTCCCTATTTTCTCAACACTTGTGGCACTTTTCAGCTTTGACACTCAAAGTGTCTACAAACTTTTGTACTCATGTAGAACACAGTAATGCATAGCTGAGGACAATAGCTATCGAGTTATGCTCTCCTCTTATGTTGTGATGTTCATATACATCAGCAGTTTAGAGAAAATATGTAATGCACTAAGCAGAGTCCTATCTTTTTGTAGATTGTTTTCAGTCAACACAATGTGAACAAGCATCAAGTCCTATCCATACCTTTCCTGAATTTCAAGAATTCAGCGAGGAGATGGCTTATAGAAGCCTTACCAAAATTTCCTCAGAAATCAAATGATAAATGATCTTTTCAAACGCAAAACTTAAATAATTTTCAGCTCAGTATTCCTAGTAACAAACATGAAAAGTATTCTCGAAGAATGTTTGGGAAATGAATCAGTGAATGAATGGATAGAAGGATGAATCAAGAAAGACAGTTTCCCATTTGCAGGGCCAGATGTACTCACGTGTGAGCATCCGTAATCTTCCCCTGGAGTTACTATGACTACAAGCAGCTGAGCTGCCAACTTTCTGCCTGAAACTCTAAATGAGATTCCAGGTGAGGAAGCGTCCTTGGCAGGAACCCAGCAGACGCAGCAGTGGTTCACAGGAGGAAATTTTCACAGAACTAAGTGAAAATCAGATTCATCCTAGTGGAACTAATCTGTGACTAGGAAAAAATATATTTATCACTAGTCACCATAGTTGAGCAAGAAAAGGAAGGACTGAAATCAGACAATTCAATGCCAGAATGTTTCAGGGGCAGTACCAGAACAAAGCGTTTTTGTTCAATGGTACTAGAGAGCAATGGAATTGGCCTCCTTATTATATCAGAGACAAAACATTTAAGGTCTCCTGTTAGGAGAGACAGTAAATGCAGGCCCCCCACAGAGCCCCCCCCATTCTACTCTCATAGGGAAATTCGACACTTCTGAGTGGACTGAGATTCTGCTTGGAGTTTTGTCAACCTCAGTAGTGTTGATGTTTGGCAATAAAGTGAATGGAAAATAATGTGGTGAGGAAATGCCATTATTCACTCAGAATCAAGCCCTAATCTTAAGGGACACTTATTCTTTATGAAGTGTGTGTGTGTGGTGGTGAGGTATTGGGAGAGATTTTTCTTTCCATTTTTTTTTAATTTGATGTCTCTCTTCAAAAAATTTTAATGTTCAACTCTTTCATTCTTTTTGTTTTGTTTTGTTTTGTTTTTCGAGGTAGAGTCTTGCTCTAGTCCAGGCTGACCTGGAATTCACTATGTAGTCTCAGGGTGGCCTTGAACTCACGGTGATCCTCCTACCTCTGCCTCCCGAGTGCTGGGATTAAAGGCGTGCGCCACCACGCTCGGCAATGTTCAACTCTTTCATTCTTTACTCAGCTAAATCATACTCAAAATTTTAAATTTTTAAATTTTTAAAAATATTTTTAATCCAAAAATCCTGACTCATTTTCTCCACTCCTATCTCCTTCAATCTATATTTTTTTCCTATTCCTCATATCCATTCCTTTTATTAGATTTTAACTTTAAGTACAAGTATAGCTGTCATAAGCATCATAAATAGGAAGAAAGAAGACAGAAAATATAAGATTTGTTTAAAATATTACATTTCAAGACAGTGAGCAAAGTATTTTACAAAACAATTTATCACATTCAACTCTCAACAAAGATTAATGAACCTGATCAAATTATATGTTCTTATAATTTTCATACTTCCTATGGACTATAAATAGTATTTATCATCATTATATATAATTTTTTATATAGGATCTAACCATTATTCCCAGATAAGCTTGGGAGGCCTGGGCTCAAATGTTTAACCTTAGCCTTGTGAATAGCTGGGACTATAGGCATGTGCTGCATCACTCAACTAGTTACATGAAACTTACATAAAAGAAAATGGAAGAAGATAGGTCAAGTGCAGGCCACAAATCGAGACACTGTGTTTTCTGCTAGACACTAGAATTATGGAGGACACTAGAATTATGGATTGTAATCTGAATTTACCTTACTTTTGTATTCTTTTGGCTGTTTTCTTTTTAAATTATGTTAAGTCATGATACCAGTCAAGTAGAATGATTAGAAGGATGTGATAATTAGTAGGGATTGAGTTTCTCCTGTCATTAATATTCATTTTAATAATAAACATTGTCATCTCTTAACACAGTAGGCAGCGTGTAAATCTTATAACAGTAAATATCCCAGAGAAAACAATAAAATTTAAAAGTATCCAGATCCAAGCCAGGTAATAAATCTTCTTGCTTGACTCTAACTAGATCCTGTTGCATCTGAGAGAAATTATTGATTCTTCTTTCCAGAGTTAGTTCATCCTTCCTCTCCCATTTATCTCAGTGGAGGGGTATGTGTGTGGTGTGTATGTGTAATGTATGCTTGTATATGTGTGTGTGTGTGCACGTGCGTGTGTGTACAGTAGTGTATGTCCAATGTGCATCCATGCAGAAGACACAGAATGACATCAAGTGTCCTCTTCTATTCTACTTTTGTTTCCTTGAGAAGGAGTCTCTCGCTGGTTCTGGCTGCCCACTTCTCTCTGTCTCCTTCAGGACTGGAGTTACAGGCAAGCCTAGTCTGTCTTGTTTGTTCATGTGATTGATACAGATTGAAATCAAAGACTCATGCCTGCAGGGTAAGCATTCTTACCAGATGATCTATCTGCCCAGCCCTCTAAAAAAATGGCTCCTACATGTCAGCTTTTAATATAGGTATTCCACAACCTTCTTAAGTTCCAATATACCTTTGCATATGTTCATAGCCTACAATTCACTCTCTACATATTTGGAAGAATAATACCCAAATCCTAAGTGTAGTTAGGGAATACTCTGGAAGCCTATCAGAAATCTCCATCTTCCAACTCTCGGAATGTTAGCCCATCTTAGAGTTACTCTTCAAAGGTCCAAGATTATGACCTATGAGTTGTGAGTGAGACGTCATGTGGAACATGTTTCTGTAAATGCCTGATGATAACTTTTTCCCTCTACATTTGAAGATTAATGCTGCAGCAAGCTTATTTTGATAATTTAGATCATTCTGAAATTTTGAGCTTTAATGAGGGACTTTGGATGGGTTTAATAGCTCTGCATTCTAGATATACATTAAACTTGGTTATCCAAGGCTATCCTTAGTAAAAGAAGCTCATCAGGCGGTATCACCATCCCATGGAATTCTACTCAGCAGTGAGGAAAAATGATATAATGAAATTCAAATAAAAATGGGCAGACTTGAAACACATCATATGTAGCAAACGCACACAAGAACAAAGAGACAAATGCCACATATTCTCCCTCATCTGTGGCCCCTAATCAGGTTAAGCTTGAACAGTAAGCAAACCTGACATATGATTCAGGAGACTGATAAAGGGGACAAAAGAAAATGGACATTGGGGGAAGTGACAGAGTGGGGAGATATACACTAATCTAAAGTCACAATATATTGACTGCATAGAATCCTTTCTTCTTTTTTACAAGTCCCTGAGGTAGCTGGGGGCATCATATGATAACAAGGGCTCCAAAGAGGGCAGGTGAAAGCTTAGCTCTAGTACAAATGACTTTGATCTTTGGTTCTGTGTCCCAGTAAATAGTTACTTCCCACAATGAGCTGCTGATCAAAGTGACCTACATGGTCCATAAAATAAGACAAGCTTTTGTCACAGCTCTGGAATACCCACCTCAGGCAAAAGATGAGACCCTATTGCTGAAGATTCCACAGACTGATATCACACAACATTGAGAGACTCTGCTGAATCTGGAAATGAATCCAGCTTCCAGAAGGCTAGCGTGTGTAGTGCCAGAAGGTGTTGCATGAGCTGCCAGGAGAACCAGACAATGATATTCTGAGAAAGCAGGCGACATCCTCAAACTACACTGACCACCAACTGGACCTGGGTTGATGGGGGCACCCAAGCAGGAGATGAACCACCTCAAACTCACCATCTAGAGCCCTTACAAAACCTCTAAGGAAGTGGTGTGATGAGCAAAGTAGATATTCCCACATCAAGGCAAATATCCTATGGCAGGATAATGGAGATAGACACCAAGGGGGCTCAAAATTGTGCAAAACACAAAGTCATAGACTCTTAAGAAACTAACAATTGTGCAAACTTTAAACTCACCCACCATGACTCTGGGAAATTTGTGGAAAGGGTAGATGAAAGAATGTAAGAGCCATGGTGGGGGAGAATATCTAATGCATAAAAGTGTATGTCATACTTGTTATAAGGGGTTTTCTCTAATAACTTATGATACAGAGCATCTTGTTATGTTAATATGTTTAACTATATACCAATAAAATATATATGAAATAGAAAATTCTCCATTGCAGATAGGTACCCAGGTACCTCCTTACAATAAATTATGCAGAAGCTCCTTGATAAGTATCCTTGAATCACATTTGTTGAAAACAGTATAGTATCACAAATTTCCCAAAGCAGAGTAAAATCAGTATAAATTGGACTATATCCTCCAGAAAGCTGAACATTTAAGATGCAGGTGCTATACCTGACCGACAGTGCTCTGAGGCAAACCGAGTCTTAGGAGTTAGAGAGAAGAAGTCTCAAGGCTTCAGAGAACAGTGTGCCCAGCATTAGCTGTGAGCATGAATCCATAAGGAGAGCATCGTGGGGATTCAGCATGTTTCAAACATTGGTGTGCTTCCTATCGCTCCATGGGTAGTTGGACTGCTTAGATTTAAGGGTATAGGTTCAGGCAAGCAAGGTGGCCGCCATAAAATTCCCCAGGGTCTGTGATCTATAGTCATGTCAGATAGAGGTAGCTTGTGATTACTTGCTCTGAGAACAGATCGATATCTAGGAAAGGGTTACAATATTTGAGAAAGTACATAGGGGTCTTCTGATTCTTTTCAGGTTTCATTATTTGAAATTACATGAAAAATAGGAAATATATAAATCTGTAAAGTCATTAAAAGCCAATTGTAACACAAACTAAACATAGGAAAGCTAGCTCCAGATTATGGTAAAGCTAATTTCAAATCTTAGCATATATCCAAATGTTCTGGTTCTTACAAATTTCTACCCACCCACAAACTACACTTCCATAATTTCTTTACTCATAATGAGCAATATAAACAATTTCTCATTTTGTCCAATCAGATATTATATCAAAGAGAGTTACACAGCTACAGTAAATGAAAGAGGTGATAAATATTCTAAAGGTGCAGCAGAGAATATTCAGTGAGGATTGATTGTTTTACCTGGAATAAATCAATAAATATATTATGAGGGACACACTTTTGACCCAACATTTGATGGATGTGCAATAATTGTGCATGCAAGTTTATAAGTGTTTTGATCTTCTTTATGGAGAAGGTGCGATAAAACGTAGTTTCCCACACTTATTATTATATATCCAATATGCAGACAAATTATTTATAATATATACACTAGAGTAAAAAAAAAAATACCAGTCTTCAGTTCTTTCATCACAGCAAAAGTTAACATGAAACCAATTACTAAAGAAACTCAATAATTTGAAATACATGTACTGGGTAAGATTTATGGTCTCTTTCTCTCAAGTTTGATGGCATTAAAATGGATGACTCTAGTTTTGTTAGCCCTTTCAATATTTGACATAAATGACTTGGATTTTCTGGGAAATTTCAGATAGGTTTTTACTCAGTACTATCACCTCCATACTGTGGAACAGAAAGGTGGGAGTCAGTGAAGGCCAGAGGTAGAAAATGGGCCATAATTCAGTGTTATCTATGTGAAAGATTAGATCATCTACACAGAATGCACTGTGCCTTGGATATCTCTTCTGGGTTCTTGCATTCATTATGAAGCTTAGGGGTCAAGTCTTAGAACTTCCTATTTAACATGCTATGGATGCAAAACTTCTACCAGGAAAGGGATATATTGGGCACTTGCATCAGGCTTTGGGAGATCCTATAGAAGAACTCAGCTTTGAGCTATTACTCTAAGCCAATAATTCTACCAGAAGCCAGGGAAAAAATGCCTCAATTCTGAAGGGGGTATGTGATAACACAGAGCTCTCTTAGACTTTCTGATATGATCACGACCCCATGACCAAAGGCCGTGTTCTTTACGGTGGTCAAGTGTGACTTTAGTGGTTGGTATGAGAACTTTTCCTACACCATTTTCTCACCAGGGCCATGTGTGGCACATTTATGCATTGAAATATGTCCCTCTAGTATTCATATATTGAAGCCCAATTCCAATAAGGTTGCATTCGAAGGGTGAATGTTGTCATACAGTAGTGTCACTAGTAGTAGTAGACTAGTGGGGACACTGGTGTCTCTCTAAGAAGATTCTCCAAGGAAGTCTACACATAAAGAAAAGGCCATGTGTGGACCCAATGAGAAGGGACAAAAGAAGAGAAGCTTCAGGAGACACCAAACTAGCCAACAGATTCATCTTACATTTCCACCCCAAGAACATGAGAAAACACACATTACTTATTTAAACCACTCAGGTTACAGTATGCAATTATGGTAGCCCTAGCCAAACATGAGAACAAGAATTTAAAATGAACATTTTTTATCAGAAATATGAACATCCAATTATCAAACAAGGTTTATGATTCCATGTTTCGATTTCTGACATAAAGCTAAAGAACACAAAAGTTTCTTCATGTGCATTTCAGTTCCAAAAAGAAATCCTCAAGAAATGAAGATTTAAAAGTTTTACATCCAAAAGGAAGCATATGTGGCTTATGTAGTTATTACATTAGAACCAATATTTCTAAGGCTTTTAGCAAAATTACATACCTTTCCATTAATAAACCTTCACATTCCTGGGACACAGACTTGAGCAGAAGCAGGGAGTGAGTTTATTTCAGTTTAATAATACCAGAGAAACTTCCTTATGGCAGGGAGAGCTTGGCAAGAACAACAAGCCAACTGGAGATGGAAGTGGCCCATAGGAGAAAGCCCTGGCAGCATGGAACTCTCTAGCTATCACACCCCAAAGGTTGCTTCTAGGAACACACCTCCTCCAGCAAGGATTTATCCCCAACTGGCACTAGCTGGGGACCAAGCATAAAAATGGGACATCTCATTCAAACCACCACAAATACCATCACTAATTTATAAACACACAAACACACACACACACACACACACACATTTATCCAAGATTAAAACTAATATAATTTCCTTTATTATATATTTTTGAAACATGTTCTATCCCTTAGTGTCATAGTCAGCCACACGTCCCTGGGATGAATCTTCAAACCAGGCAAAGTTTGGGGGAGGAAGTATTTATTGAAACTACAGATTGAGGGGAAGTTCTGTAGCAATAAAAGAGTCTGGCCCTCCTTCACAGGAAAGCCCATCACCTACACCACACATACAAAACAGCAAACAGGCAGGAGGAGGGGAAGAGAATTCTTTCACCTTCATATAGCCTTAGGGTGGGGTCTTGCAATTCTATCCCAGATTTAATGGCTTCTTAAGTCTCTGGAATTTCCTTCCTACACTGCCCACACAGGAAAGGATGTTTACTTCTAGCTCCTTTGAGCTTCCTTACATCCTGCCCCCTACTGAGAGGCTGCCTTCCTGTGAACATCCTCAGAGACCCACCCAAGATTACTTGGAAGGTCAAGTTGACAACAAAATTTAACCATCACACTTAGTATTATCAACTTGAATAAAACATAAAGCATCACATCCAGGTATCAATGATCAAGCTAAAAAGAAAGAATCAAAGTTCCCACAGTGAAAATTCTAGAGTCCTTAACTTTTTAGTTTCACTATAACTATTTTCGGTGGTACCCAGACAATCTTCTGCTTTGAAGAGTTAAAAAAAAATTAAGTCTAAAGATTCTTCAAAGATGCTGTAAAAATGTTTTGCTTTACTTTTCTTCCAGTGCCAAAGGCATTGGAAACATTCACGTGAGGGTGTGCGAAGCCTTTGCTGGCCTTTCCTGAGCTACATTGGGCCGATGTTCCAGGCTTTCCCTTGTGCAGTATCATAGCTCAAAGATTCCATACAAATTTTCTGCACTAAGAGCCCATTTTGATTTTGAATATGGGTTGAATGGGTCCTTCAGGGTTCCCTGTTTTAAAATGTAATCCCCCATGGTGAGCAATGATAGTGTTCAGAGGTGTGGTCTTTGAGTAGAGATTAGTGTTAACATCACACATCACTAGAGTCTCCACGATTCAATCCTGATGGCTTTTTAAAATATTTTATTATTCAGTTTTCAAGCTGAGATGAGAGAGAGAGAGAGAGAGAGAGAGAGAGAGAGAGAGAGAGAGAGAGAGAGAGAGAGAGAGCACCCACTAGGGCCACCACCTTGTGGGTCTGGCATATGTGGGTACTGGGGAATTGAACTCCGGGCCTTAGGCACTGGAGGCCAGTGCCTTAGCCGCTGAGCCATCTCTCCAGCCCAATCCTGATGGTTTTTAAAGAAGAGAGAAACAAATGAAAACCTTACACTGCCTTGGACCTATCAACAAGAAAGCCTACACATGCTGCAGCCACTTAACTCAGAACTGGAACTGTGAGCCAAGCAAACTTTTTTGTTCTTTTTTTTTTTAAGGAAGCCTGTTTCATATATTTCAATTTATCAACAAAATTTACAAATACTAAGCTCTTGTCACTACAAAGCATTGTATCATACATCCAGGTAGCTCCTGCTACACTCTGAGATTCCTCTGCTTACCCATCTCTCCTTCTGTGTCTGTGAACACCACAGACACACAGAGGTAATTTATATTGTCATGCTCAAGAAAATCACTGTTTTCCTTGGAGGTTATGATACAGACTTCTTGACTTGCACTGGTGCAGATGGGGAAACAGTATTATCTGCATGTATATTAGGACGTAGTCAATATTTTGTCATAAATTACTAACATTTCCCAACTAAAACTACCATGTTCAGAATGAGTAAAGTTTGTCTTTTCAATGAAAAAAAATAGTATATTCTCTTTTCCTCAGATGGCCATATTTAACACAATACTCCCTGAATTGGAGCAAAGATTTAAGCAGTTCCATAGTCACTAGGGGTCACTCTTACAATTTTGAATCTTCTAATTCCAAGTAGGCTCTTTTCCCCGAGATGATTTAATTTTAACACTTTTTTCCCTGACATATATAAAGGTTCCCCTTGATGATGCCTGATGGATGTGTCTGCAAACTACAGAAAGAAAATCTAAATACTAAAAGTATATATTCTGTATTTTTGGTTACTATCATCAGGATGTATGTCTAAAAGAATCACCAATAACTGAAAATCTTGATCCTGTAAACATAGAAAAAGCAAGAGAATATTTCATCAATTGTGTTCTTACAGGAAAATTTTTGTTTCTTAATGTTGTACCAAGTGCCATGGATTTTTTTTAAAGAAAGGGATGGAGAACCTTGCTCCTGAAAGGCTCTTGGTATGGATGCTCTACTAAATTATTCAAACCACCAAGTGTCATCTCAGCAGGAATCTTAATCACAAACAGGCAGAAAGGAAGCCCTCAGACATTTGTAAACGACAGGCAAGGTGCACAAAGGGAAACAAATCTCTTTTTAACTGTTCTGTGATCATTTTAATTTGCGCACTCCCCCCTCCAAACCTTCAAGTAATTAGTGTTTGGACATCAGTCACGGCTCTTCAGCCAGGCACCAGTTCAGATGTCTGGTGCAAGGATTTTTTTTTTTTTTCATCTTCCAGCAGCCAAGAAGTTAAGAAGTTAGAACAGGAGCCTGGGCAGAAGAGACAGAAAGCTTGGCACAGGGAGAGTTAGCCCTTCACCTGTCATCGGTAGACAGGCAACTGTATGCATTCCAACAGGAGGAAAGAACAACAGTGAAGATGGAAGAATTACCTGGGAAATGTTGCTTGGAGGGCTGAGGTTGAGGCTGAGTGATGCAGTGCCTATGTAGAATATAGATGTCCCTGTGGTCTTTAAAAATATTTTTACTTATATATTTGGATTGGAGAGAGAGAGAGAGAGAGAGAGAGAGAGAGAGAGAGAGAGAGAGAGAGAGAGAGAGAGAGAGAGAGCGCGCACAGGCACAGCAGGGCCTCCAGGCACAACTCCAAACACAAGTATCACCTTGTGTATCAGGCTTTCCATGGGCACTGGGTGGTCATGGAGCTGAGATCATTAGGCTTTGCATGCAAGTGCCTTGACCTCTGAACCATCTCTCCTGTCAAGGCCCTGTGTTCTATCTGCACCACTGCAAACTGATCAGACAATCAATCATCAAGAAGTTTATGGTTCTAGAATTATTGGGGAAAACCATGGCAAACTTTAAAGGCAGAGTAGAAGACGAGAATGTAGTCATTCTCTAAAGCAGAGAAGTCATGAAAAAAATTTCAATTTTGACACTTTTATAATGGGATCACCAAAGGGGTAGATTCACACACTGACTTTATATTCAATTGTTGTATTTTCTTCTTATTATGTATGTATGCATAATACATTCATATCTATTTCATATATTTTAGAATTTATGCACATGCATGTATACGTATGTGTGCACACTCATTTCTAAACATTTGGCCCCACATTGTGGTTTAAACATATTTCATTTCACATTCTGTTATTTGAGGAAAGCATATCTGTCTGATAAAAATTAGGAAATTTTCACCTAATTACAAATGGAGAACAAGGTAGGATATTTGAAATTGGATCTGTCCCAGGAAGCATAGAACATTTACTTATATTAGCAAAACGTGATTTCCATTCAACCTCTGTGAAAGGCATTGTAAACCATTTATTGATTTTTTTCTAAAAGGAAAAAAAATAAGAAGAAAATATAACAATTGAATATAAAGTCAGTCCATCCAATTTCAGAAACAAGCATTGGCAAGAGTTTTGACTGACCTTCTAGAAGGAATAAATGGAAAGCTAAAGACCAGTGCCAACTTTGGCCACAGAAGAGATGATCATCACATGCCTTGCTTCTTTGACTCAGCTAATTCTAGCTGATCTATGCTAGCGTTAATTTTATAGCTCCATAGGTTTTCCATAGTCTCGGCCTGCAGAATAAATGAAGAGAACTGTTAGGAAAGCTACAAAGATCTGACAGAGCTATTTAAGGAATCCAGTGTTCAGCAGTGTGGCTTAAACTCTAGGAGAAACATGAGAGAGATACTTGAAGGAGATATCGGAAGGAGACTGTCTTCCTAAAGGTCGCTGATAAAACACTATTGCTGTCAGCCTTTAAGATTGTCAAAGACTAACACTCTACTCAGAAACTGCATCTCTTACACATTCTTTTAGCATCTTGCCCATGTGATACTACCTTTGTGGAAATGGGTATCACTGAATTTCTGGAGACAGGGAATGTCCTAGGCAGTTCATGCTGCTGGAATGCACCTCCAAACCAGGCAGTTTATGGGAGGAAGAAGGGATTTATTTGAAGCTTACAGATCCAGATAGAGAGAGAAAAACCACCAACAGCATCTCCAAAAGCAAGCATACTCAAGCATCAGTGAATTCCAGGCAGCCCACAGAGGGCTCTCTGCATACCTTAGCCTGGAATTCCAGATTCACCCCTAGAAACACCTTAGAGCTGGACCCTAGGACCCATCCACAATAACACCGCTTTTAAGTTACAAGCTTTAACAAAACCCCTGAATCTATTGAGAGATATCCATTGAGACTACCACAAGGAGGCATTGAGTTTCTGGTGAACAACAGAAATTAGTAAGCAGATTATCTGGTACCAATATTATGCACATCAAAGACTAAGTCCCCATTATCTTAAATGGGCCAACAACACCTCATTGCCATCCGTTTGACAAAAATGAAAAAAACAAACCAAAATGCACCTGCAATTTGAAAGTTAACAGTTCCTGAATAAAATAAATAACATCTGTTATCATTCATATGATTACCATCATGAATCCAATATTAAGAAAACTCTAACCTGGATGTTCTCAATTGATTTTGTGAGCTGTTTCAGAGATTTATCTTTCTGCTCAGCTTATAGTTCTTCGAGTAGCCATTATCAGCAGGACAGCAGCGGGCCACTCCTGTTCTTGTTTCTCTTGATACTGTTTGAAAGTGTTTTCAAGGCAGGATTGTAATCCCAATGTTCTTAGTTCAGAAGGAGTCATGATGTTTAGACATTCTGATAGTCATAAAGAATCTTTGCTTATATTCTGAATGCACTTTTTGACTGAGTAGAAAGAATGTGTTTGTCAAGGGTGAATAAACTCTAGTGTCTTCCCACAAAATGCTGCACAGCAATAGCACAAGTGCAGAATTTTATGGTTAATGTTGAGTGTCAACCGGATAGGATCTGGAATCTACCAGGAAACCTGCTTCTCAGTGGAACTGGAAAAGCATTTCCAAGAAGATTGTCTTAAGGGAAATGTCCCTTCCACAGAGTGAGCAGTTCCTTCCAGCAAAGACAGAGGGAGCAGAGACATAAAGTGATGGGGGCTTTTGTGAATGGTTTCTAAGGAGACATGAACAAATACATGCCCTCACATAGGGCAGAATGCAAGAACCAAAAACATGATTTCACACAAGTGTAGTTTGGTAAACTAATGAGTTTAACTAGGTGAGAGGTTAATACAGAAACATGAACAATTAATGGTCAGCTTCTCTGCTGAAGAAAATGTCTCCATTTCAATGGCAACTTAACCATTCTTGGAAAGTGGTGTTGCCTTCATGGCCCCTCCTTCTAGCAATCAATAACTTTCTATAAGGGAGGGGGTAGCAACCATTAACTATTTATAAATCCCTGAGAAAAGGCAGAACTTTGTGAGCTCTCTTCCATAGTAACTGTTAACTTTCTATGAATCCTTAGGGGGGTAGTCTTGTGAACTCCTGGCCCCCCATGATGGAAAGTTAATTGACCTCATCTTTTGCAGGTCTCTGTCCTTTGGTTAATCAGAAATGCTGACATTTCAGAGGAAAAGAACCAGGTCATGATGCCACAACATGGGTGCTGCTTGCTTGCCTGCCTTATCTTCTTGCTGCTGAATGTGTGCCTCTCTGATGCAGCTGCCAGCCTTTTCTAACATCATTCTCCTTCTTCTTCAGGTTCCACCATGACATGAAGACCTACAGCTCTCCAGGAAGCTGACAGGCATTCAGTGCCAGCTTGGTACTGCCGAGGCATCTAGCTTTGTCGACTGAGCCTCTCCAGTGTGCAGATGGCCAATGTCGGACAGTCCAAACTTAATTCTATAAGCCAGTCTAAAAAACCCATATATATATATATATATATATATATATATATATATATATATATATATATATATATATATCAGTTATGTTAATCTAGGGGAACCTGACTGGTGCACAAAAATTGTCTTCTTCCTAAATTTTTCTACTGAAGTGATGCAAAACCAAATTCATGAACACATTGGATTGAGCACTCATAGTTGCACAGTATTGTCTCATTTGTCAGTCCCTAGTTAGTTATTATAAAATGTTATATATTGACATGTATTGGAATAACCCAAAAAATCTTGATTAAAATGCAAATTTCTCAAGATATAATGTATTAATGTTATATTTTTGTTGAAAACAATAGAGGTCTTCGACATAGTCTCATGAAATAAATGTCTATTTCAAATAAGAAAATTGCACAATATACCATGAATTTTGGAAAGGAAAATATGACTTTTCTCAAGCCATTCATCTCTTCATCTATGTATGTTTCCACATGATCTATTGTTCCGAAAGAGCCATTATTTACAATAATGCAGGTTAGATACAGAGATTATGAATACAACATGTACAAGGATTTAGTCCTGTATTCAAGGAATTCCTACCTCAAAAGTCTACATGTGTTCATAGACAAGTTTCTCTTGTGTGGTTCTGGGATAGATGCCTTTAGTGATAGCTACACAAACTGCAACAGTGGGACCAAAGGTAATCCCCTCAGTGTGATTGGGAAGGTGTATAAATGTAGATACACATGCATCCAGATGGATAATTTTTCACTGTGGTGAATTTGACTGGAGTTTTGTTAAATATTAATCAGAATAGTAGAGTTTACCTTAATTAATTTTCACATTGAAGTTTCATCATCTAACTGTTCCATTCATTTAATAAAAAACATAACCATGCATTCTTACAAATGGGAGACGAAAATATGGGTAAAGCTGATATTTGGTCTCTTAGGTTATAGAGGAGCACAGTGTTTACTGACTTCTGTAATTATTGTTCTACACATTTCATTAATCTGGGCCATGAGGTTCAAAAAATGGAATATAATTCCTATTTTACAGTTGAAGAAAGTAAGGCTCTCATGAGATAATCAAATTTCCCAAGGTTATATCTCATTTTCATTTCTATTTATTTATTTGCTTGGAGAGAGAGAGAGAAAGAGAGAGAATGTGTGTATATGTGAAACTGGGTGCCCCAGAGCCTCTCGCCACCACAAATGAATTCCAGATGCATGTTCCACTTTGTTCATCTGGCTTTTATGTGGGCCCTGGGTAACTAAACTGAGCCCTGGTTGTTAGGATTTAAAGTCAAGTGTTTTAACCACTGAGCAATATCTCCAACCCCCAAGGTTATCTCTTATTGACAATCAGGATCAAGGCTTTTTCATTATGTAATTATGTTTTTAACAGTTAAGAAATGCCATTGCTTCTCCCCACTATCTAGTGTGCTTCTACCCAGGGTCCTAACCACTGGTGAGCTGTATCAGAATGCCCTGGGAATACATAATGATGAAGAAGTTCAGCTCTCACTCAAGACTTCATCAGTGAGAATGTCAATTAAACAAGATCACAGTAGGTTTATATGCAGAATGGTGTTTTGGGGACATGGGTTTTTTTCCAACTTCCATGCCACTCTAAGATAATTGCTCATTTAGGGTCATGGAATGATTTCACCTGCCTGTTTCATGTGAAACTTTCTCTTGAAGTCTGACTCACTGCAATTCAGTAACAACATGCTGTAGGCAGGCTCCTACTTTATAGAAAATATACAGTGTATTCCCTTGCTCTTTCCATCAACTAAACACATAGGTGAGCCAGATTTGTATGCATGGGATGTCTTTCATTTTTCATTTTCATTAAATTATTTTGATTCCTCTAGCTATTAGATTAATGATATCATATATACCTTTTATGGTTCAGATTTCTAATTTCTGGGCCTATTGTGGCTACACATTGTCCTCCTCAAAAGTAATCATATGAAATGAACCAAAAAAGAATGCAGGAGTATTATCCTTGAAAAATATGGTTAAGTAAATGCTTTCTGTGTTCTGAACATTTTGGGGCTATTAGTGATGAATAACATTGAACACCTACAGCATCTGATAAAGTCAGCTATCAGATAAATTGCCAGATGTTCCCAGATGCCAAAACAAGTCATTCTGTGTTCTTTATTTATTGTCACATTTAAGTAAATGGATTCCATTTGTACCCCTTATACCTTGTAAGAATGAAGAAAATCACATATTGGAAGCTCCTTTTCTTCTTGAAAAGACTTTAGTGATTTTCTTCCCCATTGCTTCATTCATTTTAAACATTCACTAAGTAAACAGGGTCCTCTATTGTGAACCACTTACTTAGGATGGGCAGAATCCATAAAAGTGGTAGAAGCTAACCCTTCATTTATCTTTTTAAACTACATATGCGTAGAGTGTCTAGGCCCTAAGGAAGCAAAGATCAATAAGAGACCCCTAGCTTTATAGACAGTCACTGACAAGAGACAGACAGGTAAGTAAAACTATAATGACAATGGAAAGTCTGAACACAGTTCTGTGGGTAAGGAATAAATAAATGTTGCCTATCAAAGGACAAGGGAACATCACAGAAAGAGGGCATGAGAGCTTCCTATAAAGTTAATTTTGCTAGCCATTAAGTACAAAATTTTTATTCAGGATGGAAGGACAGGTTGTCTGTGACCAAGCAGAGAGAATAACAAAACACTATGGTATAGAATATAGAGATGTATGAAGACATTTTTAAGTTTAAATGAGGAAAAGGGCAGTGTGTATTAAATCAGTTACCAACAGATAGATGACAGAAAGACCTACAGATATATATATATATATATATATATATATATATATATATATATATGCACACACACACACACACACACACACACTTCTGTGCATGCTGAGGACTGAACCCAGGGGTCTACCACTGAGCCACAGCCCAACTCATCACCAAAGCATAATTGCATCATCAATTCAGAATTTAATACTTTGTACTTTTTATATAGAGGATTGTGTAATTCCATTCATGATTAGAAGAAAAACTCTGCTGATAAAATGGATAAAGGCAAATAAAGGAATGAGAAATAAAGTCAAAAAGATTTCACTGGAAGCTGGAACCATGGTGCAGCCGAGGCTGCTGAAAGTCCTGCCTGATCAATGCTGTAAAATGCATCAACCCCATACAAATGGCCAAAGCACATTAACAGTCATAAAAACCTTGGCAGCACAGCTGTTTGACTCCTAAACAAAACAAATGCTTCAGGCTCTTGGAAATTGTAAAGGAATTAATTTCAGTTCCCCAATGGTGGAGTGAAAAAAAATCCTCAAGTACATTTTCTGCTGAGCGCTTCACTGGATGCACAAACCAGAAAGCCTGAGTACATATTGTTAATGAAATGTATAAATATTCTACCCATTCAGAAGAAATCTGCACAGTAAATCCAAAGGAGGAAGAAAATAGCTTTGAAAATAAACACTAAATGGAACAAAAGTCAGATCATATTCAGAATGAAATAAAAATACACAAACTCTTGTGTATTCTTACCAAGAAATCACTTAACCAGTAGGGAGTAAAAGTTTATAAACCCAATGACTTCTCTATGGATTTTGAAGATTCTAAATGAAATCCAAATAACCATTTGCAAGATGTGCTCGTATGCAGTGTTTTATTTAACCCACACTCTTCTAAGAGGTTACTATGATTACCAATAGTTAATAGGATTGGAAAAATTTATTCTTGAAGAAATGGAATAATTTAATTTTCAGGTCTCCGTGGTACAGTAAAGACTAAAGCCGGGCATGGTGAAGTACACCTTTAATCCCAGCACTTAGGAGGCAGATATGGGAGGATCACTGTGAGTTTGAGGCCAGTTTGGGATTACAGGGTGAGTTCTAGGTCAGCCTGGGCTAGAGTGAGACCCTACCTCAATTTTTTGAAAGGCTAGAATGGATGCTTCTCCTAGAAAGCACTATGTTGTCACATTCCATGTAAAGCTTTAGATATTGGCAATGGTGTATTCATCCAAACTAACAGATTTCAAGTAAAGTATCCTAAGATTATCAGTCAACAGTATGTAATATTTTACTTGGTTCCATGGTTGCAAAGGAAAATGAATTCAAAATGTCAAGTGAAATGTCAAGTGAAATGGATCCAGATCTCAGTTAAGCTGGGACCACACTGGTCCATGTTTGTCATGAGAAAGGATATTAAACTAAAAGAACTAGTGGATGACCATCCCTGCTCTCATTTCACCACAGATATTTCCATTATTGCATAGTGTCACTCAAAAACTATTATAGATTACAAAATAGTGTATTAAGGTCATGTCACGGGTAATATGTGATATGCATTAATATTACTAAATGTGTAAGCACATGTAACTGCATTTATATAGTTTTATTTTAATCCTTAGAATGTATATTGTAGAAGCTGTATTTCACCTCTGGTTTTCTATAAAGGAATAAAATGTATTGTTCAGTGAAGCAACTATAAAGACAAGCATGGGCTCTGTGAATCATCATAGTTGGAGAGAAAGGAGAGATTAAGTCCTTTGCCTGGAGATTTCCATCAAGAACTCTTTGAACAATATCTTTTTGGTTACAAGGTCAAGGCCACAGATTTTAGAGGACCTTTACTTCTTTTCGAGGTTCTAATTGAAAGAATATGTCTACAATGAGTACGAAAATTCTCATCACCTGAACTTCCCTCTCAGCCCTTGAGGCAGGTTGCTCTACCTGTGACCTCTAGCTGCTGTGTTCATCAGCACACATTTTAATGGCTGCCAGTGATAACAAAGCTCCCACGAGGGCACAGAAGTTTTGCAAAACATAATTAAACATACCTTGTTCAGTATCCATTCAACCTACTCCCCAGCCAGAATTGAAACAAAAGTAATAGCTCAAATTTCCCTTCCTGGAATTCTTCCCAATATCCACCAGTATTCTTTTATGCTGAAGTGAATTAGTTTTCACTGTATAACATATCTGTTGGTGCTTCCCTCTTTCATGTGGTATCAATTGTCCTCAGCCTATGGTTTGTCTCACTGCCTTCATTTGCTCTTTAATGTGCTTTACTCCTGTCATTGGCCTTTGACACCCTGCTATTGTTTAGGTCTGGACTCCAATTGTCTTGAGAGAGTTGTCTCTTTTATCTCCTTATTGGGACATAGAATTCTGAAGACGTGCTGCCTACTGGAAAGTAATCTGCTTATAAGTGGCATCTTAAGATACCCCGATTCTTCCTGAAAGTTCTCATGAAACCCTGATTACTTCCTGAAAGAATGACATGTGTAAAGAGTGGCCTTGACTTCTCAGTCTCTCAAGTCTCCTGTCTTGACATATGATCACTCTCACTGCCATTGTGATGCTGTATGTACTCAGACCCTTAAAAGAAGCTGAAAATATGAGGCTACCCCATCTAAGATTCGAAGCTTCTGAAACTTGAACTAAATGAGCCACATTTCCTCTTTAAAGGACTCAACCTCAGAGCTTTGCTATAGCAACAGAAAACTAAGATACATCCTGATGCGACTAACTTTTTTTTTTAAATCAATACTCAGAAGTACCTTCCTCTCCACCTAAAATAAAAACCAAATCACATCCACATTAGGAAAAGATGAAATTGTTTCTGTTACCTTTACAACATACAATACGTTATTGAAATATAATTAATCTTCCCATGATATAATATTAGGTATTCTCTAACTCCTAACATCCACTTTATTGCATTTATTTGTTCCTTCTAGGCCTTTTCATTGTGTTGTACCTTTCCAGTGGATAATCCATAGAAGACCCAGTTTCACATTCCCTTCCTGAGTCATTCTTCTTAGGGTCTTCTAGTTATGCAGCTATGTGATCCAACAAAATGGTGTCTCTCTCATTTCTTGTGTTTACCATGAAATCACACATTTAACACTTTCTTTTATATCTCCTTCCAAAAAAAAAAAAAAAAACACCAGAGGACCATGACTTGAAGGAAATGATATAAATTTCCCAACCAGGACTAAGTACTCAGAAGTCATATTTTCAGAACTTGACCCAGATCTGACCAACCCTAAGCAGCACTCATCTGAGTACAGGAATGAAATTGCAGAAGACAGACGACATCATTTCCACTTTAAAAAAAAAATTGGGTTTTCTCCTAGGGCCTATGAATTCCTAGTCACAGGCTTTTGACTAGATTGGCAGTACCAACTGGCCATGGATTACCTCCTATAGTGCGGGCCTTAAATCCAGTCAGAAAATGTCTGGTTATCCCCAAGACAGGCATGCCACTTTTTCACCAGTAAGCACATCATGCCTAGCTGATCTCTTGTGTAGCCCATGGTGTCCAAAACTGGGTGGTACTATGGATGAGTTTTCTCCCCAATCAGCCTTCAAGCACTGTGAAAGCCAGCCAGCAAGGAGGAAGTTTCCAACTTAGCTCTAGCTTGATTCCTCTATGTCCTACAACCAAACACATGTGCTGGCAAAGGCAATAAGGGCTTACTTAATTGTGCCAGGCAACAAAATCCAGCAGCAATAGGGCCTGTATTATTGTAAGGTTCTCTCTATGAGTACCACTCCAGGGACATCAATGAATGGGTTAGAAAGAATTTAAGGGCCAGAAGATGGGAATGAAAGCTATAGAATACCAGTTTTAGACATGGCATGCTTTTTGTACTCATGAATCCATAGTGTCTGTTGTTACTTTCACACAACCCAACAACATTGGGCACATCAACACTCCATCATAGATGGGAGATGGCCTCTCACTGAGGAGCTATTGGAAGTTAAAGGTTGTTAGAGAGGGAGATGCATGTTCTTCAGTGGTGTAGTCACTGATCAATTACCCGTGCTCTGATAAATTACCCATATAGTTGTAAAGAGCCCCCATTACCCATGCTCATATATGTGACTGTGATTTAACTCTGTTGGTCACAGAACAACACTAACAACAAAAGTTATGAAAGTTGCAGTGGACTAATTGGGAAAAAGAGGAATTTACCAAGAATGAAATGGGGATAAGAAAGGGAAATGGGAGTGAATGAAAATACAATATTTATATCTATGAAATTGTCAATAAGTAGGTAAATAGATAAATAGACATACTCTTCTTTAAAGGCAGATGCTATCCTTTCATGATAATGTCCTGTACATTGCTCCTAGCTAATGTCATTTCTGACAGAGCAAAGGCTTAGTTAAATAATTGCCTTCCTTGGGCTGGTAGTGAAAGCCTGTAGTTGTAGCTACACAAAAGGGCTGAAGCAGGAACATCTCAAATCCAAGTCCTGTCTGAGCTACAGAGAATGCTTAAGGCCATCCTTTTCATTTCAGTGAGACCCTGCCTCAATATAAAAGGATAGGAAGGCTGTGAATTTAGCTCAGGGGTAGAGTGCTTGCTTGGTTCACACAAATCAATCCTGAGGTAAATCAAACAAGCAATCAGTAGACAAACTACCAATGTAGCAGTTGAGAAGTGACGATGAACAGACTTTAATGGTTTACAGATTACGTAACACTTGAATGTTAGCTTGACTTTTCTTTTTATCAGCAACCCCAGTCTAAAAGGACAATTTCTTTACAGTTTGGACATAAGTAACATTTGGGTAAAGAATGTTAAGAACTTAAATCACCCCCAATCCCGTCTTTATTAAGAGATTCCACTCAGAGACAAGATATGTCATATTTCACTGATAAGAGATTTAAATAAGCTCCAACTTGGAGTTTCCACACATCTCTGGTCTTCATGCCATGGAAAGGTAATTCACATTTAAAACTAGAAGAAAGAAATCTATGCTGAAGATAAGAAAATCGCCTTCTGTTTTCCTCTTCTTATTTTTACCTGACAATGTCAGGGTGATCTTAACTTCCATGGTTTTAAATAGTTCTGAATTAATTTCTTGACTATCCAGGTAGCAAGATTAAAATACAGATTCCCATAAAATCCTTACTTTCATACAGCAAGCTCCCAAGGAATCAGGGGACATCATCTGGTAATAGGGGCTTTGAATAAGGTGGCAGGAAGCCTAACCCCAAGACAAATTGCTCTGGCCTATAACTCCCTGTCCCACTAATTGGTTACTTCCTACACTGAGCTGTTGATCGAAGAGAACCAGGAGATCCCCAAAACAAGACATGCTTATGTCAAAGATCTTGAATACTCACCCCAAGCAAATGATAAGACCCTCCTACTGAAGATACCAAAGACTGATATCACACAAAGCTAAGAGACCCTCCTGGACCCAGAAAGGTAAGCAGCTCCCAAAGGGTAACCTGTGTAGCATTGGAAGGCATTACAGAAGCTGCCAGGGAAAATTGGCCAATGATAATCATAGAAAGCAGAGGTCACTGATGTTCAACAACAACAGATGTTATATGAAGGCAGAGGACACTGCTATAAGGCAAAGTCCAGCAAGCCAAGAAGTGCTTATCTGTGCAATAGTGGCACTAAACCTAGGTGGGTAATCAGTGGCTTACTGATTGGCTAAGAGATTTGCTGAGTGGTAAGGAACCCTTAACTGGAACTGGGATGCATAGCAAATTCTAACAGAGACCAAGAACCTGGACTCCAAGGGGAAATTCCCAATACAAGAGATCAATAGAGAGACTACACCTATTAACACCTCACCAAATCAACAATATTTTTCTCATTTATCCTATACTGATCTCTCTCCATTGGAGATTCTGTTTGTATTTATTAGAAGGCAATGGGAACCTTGGACAACCAAACTCCACCAACAGGACATGGGAAGTGGATGACACTCAGGTAGAAGATGAACCATCTCTAATTTGTCATTTAGGACCCAAATGAAATCGTAGAGTATGTGGTGAGATGAGCAAGAGAACTACCTCCATAGCAAGTCAGATAACCTCTGAAAGGTTAATGGAGACAGACATAAAGGATGCCAACACAGTCCAAAGCAGAAATCCAGACTCTTAAGACCTCACCAGTACGGTAGACTTAATACTCACCCACCATGACTCAGTGAACTTATCAGAAGAGGGGGCAGAAAGATTATAAGAGCCATGGTGGGGGAGACTATCCAGAGGCATGGCCCCTGTTAACAATACACAAAGAAAAAAACTGTTTTTTCTTGTAGTTCATAACTCTTCACCTCATAGACTGGTCCAGCGATCCCACTGATGAGGCCCCAATGGTATGGGGACAGGTAGGGGAAAATGGGTTACTATCACAAGATTCGCTAATGCAATGTATCGAATTATTAACAATAAATATGTTTATATAAAAATGACAGATTTCAGGCAAGGAAGGAAACATTCATCTCCTTCATAGTATTATGGTTGCTTTTCCAAAGTCATAATTTTTTAAAATGTCTTCTGTTCCAAGGAGAAAAGAATAGAAGCCATAAGAGAAAAATGAAAATTAAATTGTGTGTGTGTGTGTGTGTGTGTGTGTAAATAATATGAGCAAACTTTGGCTATGGCACTTTCCACCCCACTTATGCACCCACATAATAATTCTTCCAATAATTAAAAGTTTTAATAAACTTGCTTTGACATTCTTGTATCCATACAAACTGGTTTGAGGTCCTTTCCACTATCAAAGAGTCTATTTTAATTTATCTCAATTAATACATTTTAAAAAATTCTAGGTGGTCCCAATGCTAAGTAAATATGTTAAAATCTGTGCCTCACCTCAGACTATTGATAGTACCAAAAATAACAGTGCTTTTAGTGTTTAAAGATGTGATATTTGAGGGGCTGGTGAGATGACTCAGCAGTTTAAGGTGTTTGCATGCAAAGCTTCACTGCTCAGGTTTGATTCCCCAGGACTCATGTAATAGCAGATACATAAATTGTCACATGCATTTGGAGTTTGTTTGTAGTGATAATAGACCACGACATAGACTCTCTCTCTCTCTTTTTTCTCTCTTCAATTCCCTTATCCCTCTTTCCCCCTTTCTCTTAATCTCTCCCCTTGAAAATAAATAATTTTTAAAATATGAATTTATATTTGATTTTCTTAAACTGTTTAATTGAAAGTGATTGTCAACAAGAAGTGTCTTGATTCTCAGTCTTGCATAAAGCCAATAGGTAATCAAAGAATAAAAGCAGTAACAAATAACAAGTAGTAGCTGGCATTGTATCTCTTCTAACCACTTGGCAAAATTTTTTTCTAAAATGTCCATGATATAAAGATATTATTTAACCATTCTTCTTAAATTGTTTATATTTCACATATGATGAAACAGGAGCTCAGAGAATTTGTGGTAATTTGTCTGAAATCATAGAGCTATAAATTGAGTTCTGTAAACCCCAGAAATTCACACCAACACTTGGGCTGGATGAGTCAATAAACAGTTCAGCAGGACATAGAAGAAAAGACCTTAGCTACTAGCAGCAATGGTTTGAAACTGAGTCTGCTGTTTACAGGCTATGTGACCTATTGAAAATACACAAACACTTTGATTTCCCTATTTAAATTGGGTATTTTACACTTTCTGACTTATATCCAGAATATCTCTATGACTTAGCAATGGTAGGGGCGGGAGTCACTATGCAAATGAGATGAAGAGTTTAAGCTTAAACATCATGCTTTATACATCATTTCCATTTTAGCATTTTGCTCTTATCCAGGAATCGGATTCGATGAATATTTAGTTCCGAGGTAAGAAATTAACTTCTCCAACCTCATGAGATATGATCCAGTACAGACTAAATAGGGGTTCCCTTTAGAAGCACACTCCATGTACTTTTCAGATAGAGAACTAAAATCTTACTGCACTATCCCACCCTGGGTCAGTGAATGCTAGAGATTCTTGTGCAGCCAAAATTACTGCAGCACGATGCCCAAAAGCCAAGCTATTAAGTCAGCCCAAGTGTTGATCAAGAGATGAATGGGTACAGAAAATATGAGACTGATATGCAATGAAGCATTATCCAGTCATTAAGAAGAAAGAAATACTGTCATTTGCAGAAAAATGGGTAAAACTGGGCTCAGACAGTAAGTCACATTCGAAAGACACGTGCCACAAGCTTCCTCCTAAGTGTGGAGTCTGAATTTCAAAGCAATATGACACTGAACTAGAAAATGTGCTTTTTAATAAGAAGTGAATCAGCAGGGAGGAGGGCAGGGAAAAGAAGAGAACAGGAGAGGATAAAAAGAAGAATTGTGCACATGAAATCATCATCGTAAATCCCATTACTTTGTACAGTGAATATAGGCTAAAAAA